>CAUYRH010089624.1:0-69600 GCA_963574655.1 Perodicticus potto
ACAGTTCAATTACAGACAATAGCAGACAAAGAGAAGGAGGGAGGGGGTGAGGGAAAGAAAACAAAAAAGAAAAGAAAATAGTGACTAATTCTCACATAAATTGGAGTTAATTCTGACCAAAGTACATTACTTAAACATTAAGTTTTAATTCAACTTGTTAATATGTTGTTTAGGATATTGCATCCTCATTTATAAGTAAAATATGTTTGTAATTTCCCTTTATAACAATATATTTTCTCCATTTTTAATATCAGGTGTATCCAGATTAAGTAGAATGATTTTGAAATATTTCTTCTTTTTCTATTGTCTATAAGATTTGGCGTGATCTGTTTTTTGAAATTATCTTTTAATTTTATTTGTATAATGTTAGTTGTGTATTTTTTGAGACATTGGAAAAAAAATAAGTTAACTGATGATTCCATACTGAGCCTCACAATCAAAGCATTCTACAATAGACATACTCTTATTTGACAATGTGAGCATTACTTTCTTTGCATTATTTTTAATATTGCTTAATATTTAGATGCAGTAATCGTCTGATATTTTTTCTGAATGTACTTATCTTTGTTCATTCCTTATGAGGATTTTGTTTCTAGTCCTTATCTTAAACATTGTTATTGTTATTTAATTTTAAGCCTTTTTAATTCTGTGAAGGCAAAAAGTAGAAACCTAATAAACACATGTATATGTAAAAAAAAAAAAATCTCACCATTAGCTCTCCTTTGGGTCAGCCATTGCCTCAGAAAGTCTCTGTTAAAATGCACACACATGATCTGCCAAATACACTAAATCAATTAAACTGCACATCAGCAGAGAACAAGCAATGACACTTGTAGACATTTTCAGAGGGCCAAGCTCTCTGCCCATCCTGTGGACCCAGAGATGGAAGGAGACAAGGAGATTGCAAGCTTTCCAGTCCCCACCTCTTCTTAAGAGGAGGAGACAGAGGACCCAAGAAGACCTCTGCCTTGCCTGAGGTTTCAGAGAAGGAGCAGAGCCAGGCTTCTGGCCGGCATTCAATCCCACTGAAAGGACTCCCTTATCTTTTGCAATATTGTTCTTACATTTTTATTTGTTCATTCATCTCCCGTGCCTTGTAAATTTTACATATTATTTTAACTTTAGCTTTCAGTTAAAATCACGTATATCGATATTTCATTACATTAAGAATAAAAGTGTCTAATTTTCTTTGTGTGAGATGAGAGATTTTGCATGATTTTACTTCCTCTCTCTACAAACCTGGGTTTGTTAGGATGCCCTGGCTTTACTTCTCTATTATCATTACTAATTTCATTCTTATATTATTCAGGCAACACATTTTTAGTAAGAATCTACCATGTGCACTCTGCAAGGTTCTAAAAATATAAGGAGCTTAATAAATATATTCCCTAGCCTCAAGATATTTGATATTTGCATTCAGCTTTATAAATATGTTGATTATAGCTAGACGGTGACTCCAAATTCTGGTGGTCTCTTTGTTTGTAGCCATTACTCATACAACGTCCTCTTTTTACTTGATTTCTTTAATTTGATAAATTAAAATCATTTTGTTAGCTACAGTACTTCTTTTTCTTTTCTTTCTTTCTTTCTTTCTTTTTTTTTTTTTTACAGTTTTTGGCTGGGGCTGGGTTTGAACCCACAACCTCCGGCATATGGGGCCTGTGCCTACTCCTTTAAGCCACAGGTGCCACCCTACAGTACTTCTTGGAGTAATTTTTTTTCCCAGGACAGGTTCACAGTATGTTTCTTGAGTCCTTATGCCTCTGGTCTGATAGCAAGTGCTGTCCCAGCATTGACACTCCAGTTGTGTCTGTGCTGTGAGTGGACATCACCACTCCGCATCCACCTGTCTCCACACATGCAGCATTTCTCCCTACCTGGCCCAGATATCTGGACACAGACTCACGAATTATCACCGATTCTCTGCGCTCCGCCCATCCTCCTCCCCCACTGGGTCTTTCATCCTGGAATCTGTACTCCAGCTCCTTCCTCTGGGCTCACATTCTCCTGTGGTTTATTTCCTGAACTCTAGCGATATCTAAACCCTAGGCCAGCCAACCCCAGGCTCCCCTGCCTCCGTCTCTGTCCTGTCCTGCCTCCCGTCACAGGTCTCTGACAACAAGACCCTCAGGGAATAGACGCAGAACTCTCAGTTCTAAGTCGGGGAAAAGACCAGAAAGCTTTGCGTTTGGGTGGGGGAGGACAGGTGTGCATGTGTGTGTAGGGGTGAGGGAGGTGGGGGTATACGTCTATGTCTGGAGGGGGTGTGAACGGGCACGCCTACGTGGGCAGGGAGAGAGGAGATGCTCACACCTCTGTGTGTCTTCCTAGAGGGACTAGAAATGTAAGAGATCTGAAAAACATTAAAAAAAAAAATGGCAAGGGAGATTTTTGGTTTCTACTCCTCCTCAAAGAAAAATAGAAAAAGCAACCTTTCCCAGACTGCCACAATTCTAAATATAGCAAATGCTAACTTAATAAGCAAACCAGATTATACATAATGTATGCTTTTTTCTCAAGCTAAGAAAAAAGTAGTTTGGTTCTCTAAAGGGCATTATAAAAACTACATTTTACATTTTGTATAATTTCCCTAAATTTTTATGCTCCCCACCCCCCAAAGACTCATGGGAATTCCCCAAATCTCTGGGAATTCTGTGTCTCCAAAAATAATATAAAGATATCTAAGGGGGCCTGGGAGAGGATCTTAGGGGGTTCTTGAAAAATTAAGTCTTCCTCCAGTTATAATCTTGATAATTAAATATCCTATTATTTAAAATCAAGAATACAAAAGAACGGATTTCTCCCTACTTCTTCTATATAGTTGGTTTAACAGAGACATTATCTCCTCCTTTAAAAAAAGAAAATCTCACTCTTACCTTCCTTATTCTCCTCCCCACCCCCCCCATGCTTCTCTTTCTTGTTCAACTACCTTATTCTCTGGATCTCAGCTATTCAATCTTTGTTGTCAACCAGCTCACTTCCTTTCCAGAAGGCCAGTGTGGTTAAAACGGCTTAGTCGAATAGAGAAGGTGGCCAGCCTCACTTGGCCCTTGGATTTCTTTCACTGAGCCCAAAAGTGAAATCTAGATGCTAATCATCCATCCAGGCAAAAATGCAAGACACTCCTACTGCTGTTGAACAATCTGCTCAGCATGAGCAAAATTAGGCCAAACGTCTCTGTCTTTGATGGATCCTTTAGAACAGTGGTTCTCAACCTTCCGAATGCCATGACCTTTTAATACAGTTCCTCAAGTTGTGGTGATCCCCAACCATAAAATTATTTTCATTGCTACTTCATAACTGTAATTTTGCTACTGTTATGAATCGTAATGTAAATATCTGATTTGCAGGAGACCCCCAAAAGGGGTCGCGACCCACAGGTTGAGAACCGCTGCTTTAGAACAAAGTATCTTCCTGAAGCAACATGGTTTCCCATTTAAAACAATACTTGCATTTAATAGTATCTTTTAGACACCTGGCAACAGAAACACAAGGTCTATGAATGGAAGAAACTTTAGGACTAAGTGAAATAAGCCCGTGAGGAAAGGACAAATACTGAAGAATTCCACTTAGACGAGGAGTCAGATTCACAGAGACAAAAAGTAGAACTGGGGTTGCCAGGGGCTGAGGGGTGGGGAGAGAATGGGGAGTTACTGTTTAATAGATATGGAGTTTCAGTTTTGCAAGATGAAAAGATTTTTGAAGATTAGATCCACAACAATGGCCATCTATCTTAAAGCTAGTGGAGTATACACATAAAAATAGTTAAGATGGCAGATTTTAAAACTTTAAATTAAAAAAAAAGAAGGGTTTATAGTCTAGTGGGACTTTTCTATAGGTTTGTAGTCTTCGGGTTAGAAGAAGTAGCCACAAGTCATTTAGCGCCCAATGTTCTTCAAACATTTTTGACTGAGACCCACATAAGAACCGCATTTTAAACTGGACCCGCCAGTTAAAAGTGGCCTCTCACCACTTACAAAAATTGATTCAAGATGATAAAAGATTTAAATCTAAGGCATGAAACAATAAAACTCCTCAAAGAAAGTCTAGGGAAAACACTTGAAGATATTAGCCTGGGGAAAGACTTTATGAAGAAGACTTCTATGAACAACAACAACGATGACAAAAAAAATGGAACTTAATTAAACTGAAAAGGGTCTGTATAGCTAAGGAAACAACAACCAATGCAAATAGACAACCTTCAGAATGGGAAAAGATATTTGCATATTATTAATTGGACAAAAGCTTGGTAACTAGAATCCATAGAGAAATCAAATTAATCAACAAAAAAGACCCAACAATCCCATATATCACTGGGCAAGAGACATGAATAGAGCCTTCTCTAAAGAAGACAGACAAATGGCTAACAAACACATGAAAAATTCTTATCTCCCTATTCATCAGAGAAATGTAATCAAAACCACCCTGAGATATCACCGAACCCCAGTGAGAATGGCCCACATCACAAAGTCTCAAAGCTGCAGATGCTGGCGTGGATGTGGAGAGAAGGGAACACTTTTACACTGTTGGTGGGACTGCAAACTATTACAACCATTTTGGAAGGAAGTGTGGAGAACCCTCAGAGGACTCAAATTAAACCTCCCATTCAATCTTGCAACCCCATTATTAGGCATCTACTCAGAAGAAAAAAATTCTTTTATCATACAGACATTTGCACTAGACTGTTTATTGCAGTTCAATTTACAATCGCCAAAATGTTGAAACATCCTAAATGCCCACCAACCCAGGAATGGATTAACAAGCTGTGGAATATGCATACCATGGAATACTCTTCAGCCATTATAAAAGATGGAGACTTTACGTCTCTTTTTTTTTTTTTTTTTTTTTTGAGACAGAGCCTCAAGCTGTCACCCTGGATAGAGTGCTGTGGCATCACAACTCACAGCAACCTCCAACTTGTGGGCTCAAGTGAGTCTCCTACCTCTGCCTCCCAAGTAGCTGGGACTACAGGTGCCCGCCACAATGCCTGGCTATTTTTTGGTTGCAGCTGTCATTGTTGTTTGGCGGGCCCAGGCTGGATTCGAACCCGCCAGCTTAAGTGTATGTGGCTGGCGCCTTAGCCGCTTGAGCCACAGGTGCTGAGCCATGACTTTATGTCTTTTGTATTAACCTGGATAGAGTTGGAACACATCACAAGAATGGAGAAGCAAGAATCCAAGGTACTCAATTCTAATATGAAGGCAGTAGATGAGCTAATACAAGGGGTGGGGTAGAGGAATGAGCAAGTGTGGAGAGGGGAGGCAGGAGGGGCTCACAGTGTATGCCACACCTCTTAGGGGCAGGACACAATTACAAGAGGGACTTTACCTAACAAATGCAATTCAGTGCACCCTAATTCTTTGTACCCTCAATGAATCCCATACAATCAAAAAAGAACTCCATTGTATATCATGATCCAGTAAGTATATGTCATGATACAGACAAATACACATATGATTACTGATAAATAGGTAGAGATAGCCAATATACACATTTTTAAGAAAGGAAAAAACTGTATTAAAATTGCAATACTCAATATATACTGATAACAGATGCTGAGAACAAAAGAGGAATACACGTCATGTTGGAGTTCTTGTAATTGCAGAAGTCAAATGTGACCTGAATATTTTTATATAGATGTATATAAACTGAAAATGGATAACTAAAATGTACAGGAAGAATTATTTACCTTGTTATAGGGCATATGTTCTGATTTTTTCTACTCTATCTTTTCTCATTTTTGTTAAGAAAAAATACCATTTATCATCCAAAAATGGATTTCATCATCTACTAATAGGTCTCCGTCTGTGGTTTAAAAAACACTAACCTAAACCACTCTCTAACACGATGTCAAAATCTCCACATCTCTTGCTGGGTGTTCGTCCAGCTTCTGCTAGAATGCCCTTGGTGACAGGGAGCTCATACCCTACAGGGCAGCATGCTCCATGATGGACCCATCCAGCAGGTGCAGCTCCTTGCCCACCACAGAGCTGCTCCAGGAGGGGCCTGGATGGAGCTGGGGATCCCCATAGCGCTGGGACCAGCTGACAGGTGCTCAGCAGCTTCGAAGAGGGGAGAAAGAACAGCTCCCAGCAGCAAGGTGTGGGGGGGCTGGGGGGAGCCAGAGGGTGGGCAGGGTTGCTGGGAGATTCTAGTTCTCTTCAGAGGAGCTGCTGATCAGACCCTTCCCCTCTGCCTGCCACCACTTCAGCACTGTGATTATTTCGTCATCTGGTAGATGATCTCATTCCCCCCAGCACATGCCTGTGGGAGAGGTTTCCTCCCCCTAGAGGGGGGCCTCAGCCTCCCGTTGAGACAGATTCCCCCACATTCCCTCCCTGCTCCCACCCACCCCAGGTCTCCAGCAGGACACATCTGGCCATCCCTGCCTTGTACTCTCTTGGTCTTGAGACAAGGGGGTATCCCTGTGTGGGGCATTCAGACAAGGGCTGCCTAAACATTTCTGACCAGGTACACACACACACACACACACACACACACACACACACACACACACACGGCGTCGTAGAGACCTGCCAGGTTCAGGACTATGAGACTGTGCCACACTTCACGGTATCTTCTTGGGAGAAATAAAACAAAGACAGCACCACCACGTGGGAAAGGAGCTGGCCACTGGACAGCAAAACCTGGTCCCAGGACGAGAAACGGACAATGCCTAAACTCCTGGTGAGGGCAGCAGGCTGAGTGAGGAGGGGGCTTGGCCTGGCCTCAACCAGGGCGTGGCAGAGCTGTGTTTGTGCACTTCGGAGCTTCTGAGCCAGCCCCAGCCAGGTAGGATCATACTGACCTCAGGGTGGGGCGGGGCGAGAAAGAGGTGATGATCTCATTGCCTCCTTAGAACCAAGACAAAAAAGTAACCCGTGCAGAGAGAGCGGAGAAAGAAAAGACAGATGATAAAAAACGGGAACAGGAGCAAGAACAGTTATGTCTGAGGAAGACAAGGTGAAACCTAAGGCATCTTCCCTCTTGTAAGGGGTCTTCAAGTCAGAACAAGCTCCAGGGAAAGCCGGACCCTGCATGAAACCTTTCCCCCTGGGCAAGAAAACATTTTTATGCAGAAATAACTCAACGTGCACAACTGACAGTTCCCACCCATCTTATCCCTTCCGTAATAAAAGTAACACCTGGAACCCCCCCAGCCCCTCTGCGGAGCGCCATTCTTTCTGCCGCACCCTATTTTCCCCAGGGTTTGACAAAGTTTAATTGATTTAATGAACCCAAAGGCAACCCGGTAGGTGCCAGGTCCCGGGTTTCTCCCTGCTGCACTTGCTGTCTTGTTTTTTCCTTTTGCCTGGCAAGCCCAGAATTATTTGCATTTCATTTCTACTTACCTGCAGTCCTGTTAGACGCGAGCCGTGCTCTTCCTCACTCCCTCAATTAGTGGTACCCTGGGCTTCTCTCAACATCAGCACCACTGCTCGCTCTCGCCATGACATCACCTCCAAGCTCCGTGATTGGCCAGCAGTGGGTTGCTTGGCAATTGGACGGTCTCCTCTGGTGGAGCGGGGATTGCCTGAGTGAGTAACTCTTAGCAGGCCGGGGAGTACAAGATGATGTCAGACAAAGAGCCTGCTTTCTCTGCTGCCTGTGGAGCAGGGGGACCAGAGGGAGAGAGCGGCAAGGGAGAAAGGGGGAGTGGTGCCGAGAAAGTGGGGGTGAAGGCACAGCTTCTGAGCTGGGGAAACGATGTATGATTTCAAAAGTCTTTTAGTCTTTCAAATCTGGGGGTGGGAGAAGATATAATCTAGAGGAGAAATAAAAAAGAACAGATGAACCCTAAAAATAGCTTCCCGAGGCCTCAGTGCCTGTTTAGAGCCCATCTGAAGGGCTAGTGGGCTTGAAGGATGGACTCAGGAGGCAGGGGAGGCTGCAGAAATCCTGGGTCCTGGAGCTGGCGAGGGCCCCACACAGGGGTCTCAGGAGAGCAAGGCTTCCCTCTGACCACCCGCGAAAAGGTGTCAGCCACATCTCTGCTTTGGCATTTGACCAGCCCTGGTTGGTCCTCACACCCCGTACAGCCCACCTGGACCTTCCAGAGGCAGCCACTAGTAGGAAGATGAGCCAGGCACCACCCTGGTGACTCCTGGATATGGCAAGATCCTTGGTGAAGGCAATAGGGCATCAACTGCCACTTCTTTAGTTCCCTCGGGGAACGGGGGTGTCATGATGATCTTGGAGGGAGCAGCGGGAGGCATTTGAGGGGCGAGACCCCCTCCTCCAGAACACGCCTCCTGATGGAAGCCCCTGCCGTGTGCTGCCCACCATCTCCACACCCCACCGCCCAGCCTTGTCTCACTGGCAAGTAATTGTTCTATCATGGAAAAACGCGAATAACGTAAAACTTCACATTTTCACCATTTGTAAGTGTACCGTTCAGTGGTGCTGAGTGTGTTGGGGTTGGGCGGCCACCACCTTCCATCTCCAGGGCTTCTGCATCTTCCCTGATGTGTATCTGTAACCATTAACAAATAACTCCCCTTCCACCAACCTCTCCTCTGATTTCTGAGTCTAGGAATTTGCCCACTCTGGGCCCTCACGTCAGGAGGTCAGGCTGTATTTGTCCTTTCGTGCCTGGTGTCTTTCTCTTGGCCTGCCACCTTCAGGGTTCATCCACGTCGAAGCGAGTATCAGAATTCCATCGCCTCCCCGCTTCAAAGCAGGGTTTGCTCAACCATCTACCACCACACCCCTACTGAATGAGAGCACACCTCATGACAAAACGTGACCTTGACTTCATCCCATGTGCTGAAATTACTTTTTTAACTGTAATAGCACGCAAAGACATCTGACAATCGCTGCTGATGTGCGGATGAGGTGTGTGGGGTGTTCACTCTGCAGACCGTGCCAGGGAGAAGGAGATTCTCAGGCCTGGCTCAAGCCCTGGACTGCACGTCACTGCCCGGTGTCCTGTGTGGTTCTCTGGGGGGTCCCACGTGGACACGCATCTCCAGCTCTCACCTCACTTCAGGACCGAGGGTACAGCTCGGCTGCTCACCTCTGGTTAACCATGCCTAGGATGGCCAGAATGACGAATGACCCCCGAAAGCCCTTGGAGTTTTCAAACCACACTGGCACCAGATTTATGGTCTGAGCCCCTCAGCAGTGCTGGGAGGGCTGCAGGATGAACACTGCCGTTTGACATTCAGCAAGTGTCTTTGAGCCACGTGCTTATCACGTATGCCACAGGCCACAGGCCCAGGCCCCACGGCCCCTACCCCCTCCACCGGCCCCTTTCAGAGGGAATCAGGATAACTAATGGTTGTTAAGGTCAGAAGTGGTTCCCTCAACATGCAAAGACAACAGAGGCCATACTGTACACCAGTCTGGAACTCAGAGTCTACAGAAACCCAGAACATGTGTCTGTCCCAGCTGTCAAGGGGACTTGTCCTCCCTCCTCCAAGCTTTTCCTTTCTGGCCTGAGAAGCCTGGAATTCCATAAATCCACTGGCACTAGAAAGTGAGGGATGGGGAGGGAGACAATGGGTTGCCATGGTGATGACAGCCAATCAGAGCATCTCTGCTGCCAAAGAAGGAGTGAGTGGTCAGAGTCCTCCCTAAAGGGTCAGGGAGAAGGGGACAGGATGTCAGGACCTGAGATCAGAGGCCAAGGTGGGGGACGAGGGTGATGGAGAGGGCTGTTCCATTTCTAGAATTATCTGCTACCATTGAATCCTAGGCTGTGATGGGCCATACACACAGTCACACACACGCACTTGGTAAGTCTCACATCTGCCCTGTGAGGAAGGGATTACCCACCCCGTTTATAAAAGAAACAGGCATGGGTGGGAAAGGCAACCTGCTAACAGCTTAACTGGTGAGGCCAGATTTGAATTTGGGGCAGGGGTAGAGAATGACATTGGGAAGAGAGTGAGCAGGGCAAGCTGGGTAGCATCACTGCCCTGAAGACTCGCTGGCTCAGAGAATCCCAGGGGCTTCCCCAAAGTGGCCTAAAGCAACATGATGATGAAATGACGGAAGCACAGTTACTGTAGGAAAACCTGCCAATCATAACATCCAAAGGACAAAGGGTGAAAAGAGACGCAAGCCAGAAAACAGCAGGTGAAAACTCGAGGATGACAGGGGTGGGAGAAGGCGGGAAGGGCACTGTGTCCCTCATCCCTCCATATGCAAAGTTCCTGGGAACCTCGCTGAGGAAGGTGGGTAACTGGAAGCTGTCCTTGGACCTGCCAAGCCAGCTGGTTAAATGCAGCAGCCGGACCTTTGTCAAAGTGTGTGCAGGGCCCAGGACGCACACGGGCAGCATCAACTCCGCCAAACATGGCTCTCACAACACAGGTTGCGCCATAGCAGTGACACTGGGACCAGACTATGTGACCATTCCCTGAACCCCCAGGTCTACCCAGCTGCACCATGGGCACGGATACATCCATCTCTTCCCAGGACCCGAGGGCAGCCACTGCTCCATGACCATACAACATACAAGCCCCCCAGGCACAAAGGAGCTCGCCTCGTTCCCAGAGTGGTCCTGGCTGAGCTCAGACCAGCTGGGCGGGTAGTCTGGAACCTCATGGAACCTCTGCTCTCTTTCCAGTCCCTAGGAAATGTGGTCCAGGCCTCACATGGGAATTCAGAATATCTGATCAATACAGGTTTATCTGTTCCATTCACAACAATGCAGTTTGTAAAGACGATATAATATAAATGGGCATTTATTTTCTGCCTTTATTTTAGGGAACTAAAGTTCAAGGATTCTCTTCTGTAGAATTTTTCAAACTGAACACTGATTTTATTTGAAACGTGTAAAAATATATATGTGATATGTCTCTCACTGTTATTTGACCTGAAGAGCAGCTGTACGGACTCATAAGCTCTTGAGACACAAGTGGCTTAGATTTTCTCTCAACCCATTAAAACACAAATCAACTCAGCCAATTCAAATTCAACCAAAGCCAGACTGCCAATCTGAAGCTGCTTGTTTATGCCAATAATTAGATTTGTAAACTAAAGTGTCATGGTGGTTAATATTTACAATAATAACACATGATGCTTATAAAGGCAACATTTATCAAGGGAGCTAAAACCTGTAAATGACTAAGAACATTGCCTGGCACAAGGTGTGGGCTCAATAAACGTGAGCTGTTATTATGACATCCTTAAATACAACAGCAGACTAACTCATGAGTCAGGTTTGCCAGTCACAGAAGACCATTTCAAGCTTGTTTTAAGAGAGAGAGAGAGAGAACATATATTAAAATTTTAAAACACTCAATCCGATTAGAGAGTGGGCAAAATTATCTACAGGAACATTTCACCAATGATGGTACCCAGACAGCAAAAATACACATGACGAAAGATTCAACAGTACTTACCATAAGGGAAATGCAACTTACCAGCATGACGAGGTGTCACTGGACACCTGGAAAAACAGCTAAGATAAAAAACAGTGACAATACCCAATTTTGGTGAGACGAGGCAGAGAAACCAAATCTCTTATACGTTATTGGTGGAAATGTAAAATGATACAACCATTCTGGAAAGTAGTTTTCTTGAAAAACTAAATAGACACAGGTGACCAAGCAGTTGCACTCTTGGGCACTATTATCGGAGAAATTAAAACATATTCACACAAATGTTCACAGCGGTTTTATTTGTAATAACCCCAAATTGGAAACAACCAAAATGCCCCTCAATAGGTGAACAGATAAACCAACTGAGGCACATCCATACCATGAAACACTATTCAGCAATAAATAAAAAGGCATGAACCACTGATACGTGTAACTTGAATGGATCTCAAGGGAATGATGCTGAGTTTAAAAAGAGAGAGAGAGAGACAAAGGAATCACAGCCAGTAAACATTCCAAATTGTACATAAAATCAGCACATTGCACCCCATGAATGCATTAGTGTATACGGTTATGATTTAATAAAAAAAGAAAAAAGTAAATAAATGACATAATATTTCAAAGGTTAAAAAAAAAGAGGTCACACTGATTTCATTTGTAGAATATTCGCAAAATGACCAGACGATAGTGGTGGAAACCAGATCAGTAGTTATCGGGGCTGAGGAATGATGGGGGTGGGGGGGATGCTTATAAAAAGCAGCAGCAGAAGGAATATCTTTGCGGAATGGAACAGTTCTGTGTCTTGATTGGGGTGGTGGTTACACACATCTACACATATGATAAAGAGTTGAGAACTACAGTAGAACCTCTGTAGTTGACCACCTCCCCATATTGGCCATCTCCTTAAATTGACTTAAGTTTATTTATTTATTAATTTTTTTTTTTAAATCATAGCTGTGTACATGAATGCAATCCTGGGGTACAATGTGCTGGCTTTATATACAATTTGAAATATTTTCATCAAAAAGGTTAACATAGTCTTCACGGCATTTTCTTAGTTATTGTGTTAAGACATTTATATTCTGCATTTAGTAAATTTCACTTGTACCCTTGTAAGATGCACCATAGGTGTGATCCCACCAATCACCCTTCCTCCACCCATTCTTCCCCCTTGCCTCCCCTCCCTATCCCCTTTCCCCATATTCTTGGGCTATAATTGGGTCATAGCTTTCATATGAAAGCTATAACTTGGTTTCAGTACATTGGATACATTTTCTTCCACTCTTGAGATACTTTGCTAAGAAGAAATTGACTTAATTTTCATGGCTTGCACGTGTACCACATTAGAATAGCAGACCTAGTTCCTTATGTTGACCACTTCTGTATGTGGACAGTTTGTTTCAGCACATTGGGTGGTCATCTTACAGAGTTTCCACTATATATACACCCACTGTACCGATTTCCTGGTTGGATATTGTACTATACCCATAGTTGTGCACATTGTAATCATGGGGGAAACTGAAGGATTTATGGGACCTCTCTGTACAATTTTGCAAGTTCTTCTGACTCTATCATTATTTCAAAATAAAAAGTTAACAGAAAAGAAAAAAGGGAGTCAGGAATATTTCCTGGAACCCAAAGCAGAGGGTTCTTCTCAAGAAATAATAGTCAGGAAAGCAATCGTGAATCAGTTTCCCCATCTCACCCTCCCCCAGCTCCTGTTGCAAACCACCTCTCTGTTGCTCCTCGTGTGTGGCTGCCTCAGATCCATGAAGGATGAGCTGCTTTGGGTGGGGCTGGGATCCCTTATAGTTGGGCTGGAGTCCAGGCCTCCCAGTACCTGCGGACGGCAGCGTCTTCCCCTCCCCGTCCTGCACGGATGGTAGGCCCTGAGCCCAGACAACGCCCCTTCCTCCTCCAATTGCTCCAGTCCCCAACTGGTCCGGTCTACAAAGGAAATGTTAAGAATAGAGCGTCTATAGCCCACCCGAAACAGAACTGTGGAGGACACCCACCCACAGCCACGAAGCCTTCCTGCTTCCCCACCTGTGGGCCAGAGATCTGCAGTGCCTGCAGCTCCTGCAGGACACCGGACAAAGCTGGCCCTCCATGTGATGGCTCCTGCTGACAGCTGGAGTGACTTTTTTTTTTCCCCCAGTGGAGCCACTCCAGGTTCTGCCCCGAGGGATCTCCCCCTTATCCAGGGTCCTCTGGGGCCACGCTGGGAGGAGTTTGGGGAGGAGCTGTCCCTGGTCCTGCAGTGTCTTCTAAAGGGAGCTGGCAGCCTCTGGGGTTGGCCCACAGCTTGCCTGAGGGACTGTGACATCGGTCTGGTTGATTTGTGTAGATCTAAAGACACTGTTCTCCAAACTTGAGGTTATTTTGGCAACACAATACCTATAAAGCCTTAATTGGCAGCCCGTCCATTTAATTTAGGGAGCTCCATTTGCTGAAAGCCACGTACAGACAGCTCGCGAGGCTGAGCCTCCGGAGCTGTCCCCTGCCTGTGGAGCTTCGGTTCTTAGAAGGAAGCCTCAGGCCAGTGCCTGTGTTCTCTGCTTAATGGCTTTTGCCTTTAGGGTGTAGAGGTAGCTGAGAAAGTTTGCTTCCCCTTGTCCGCTCAGTAGAGCACCCAAACTGAGTCCCAGCGCCCGCTTCATGGTGGGAGGCATCTCTTGCCTAGTCCGGCCGGAGGGTATGGCAGCCAGACTTGGACAAAGGCTGGAGGGCTCTGGAAGGATTGGGGATCTCCAACTCCCCTGGCCTTTCCCGCATGTCCTTGTTCCAACGGCCAGAACCTCACTGTTTCATAATCAAGGCACCAAATTTAGTTCTGGATGTAGGTTGCTGCCGAGTGTAACTGCTGCAGCCCGGTAAGTCCTATGATTAACTTCAAGAACTGCCTAAGTGGTCTCAGATCCTATACTGTCAGCAGAAAGCACTTCAGGGCAAGGCTGCGTAGCTGACCTGCTTTCCCCTACCCACTGTAAGCCAGATGGCTTCACACTTGACCTCTTTCCCATGCACCTTGAGTCCTAGGGAGTCACCAGCATAGCCTGGATCCTTCAACATGGCCTTATAAGCCCCTACAGCCTCCGTTTCAGTAGAAAAAATGTCCAAGTTCCAAAAACCAGTGACAATAATTTCACCAGCTGTTTCACTCTGTAATGTCACCAACAGCCAGTTTCCCAGAATGGTGGAATCCTTTTGTCCCCATCCCCTGAAATGGGTCAGCCACGTGCAGCTTCATTTCCTAGTACCACATTGCATCTTATTCAGAGTTCGTTTGGCTGGAGATTAACAGAAATCTACTCCAAATTACCATAAGCAAAAACAGGAAATTCGTTCAAATTTAGAGGGATGTCATAAAGAAACCAAAACAAAAAAAAGACAGCTGGCTGGAACTGGGTTCTCATGCTTGCTCTCTCTCTCTCTCTCACACACACACACACACAAACAAAACAAACAAAAAAACCTTATTCTGCACCCACATCTGTCTAAAGGTCATTTCCTTCCAATTTCATGACAGACGCTACTTCTCAGCACTGGCCATCCCATGATTTGGGGGGGTGACAGGGAGACAGACTAGCCCTCTGTTGATCCCAATTATAAAGTTTCCAGGCAAGAGAATCTGCCTGGCCCCATTTAGGCCAGGTGTGTCTGATGCCAAAAAACATTGAGTAGGGGGTGGGTTGCCTAGTGCAAATGTGCTTGGGCTAGGGGTACGGTTTGGGGGATAGCAGAGAGTCCAGCAGCCCCCTAAATGTGTGCTCATCAAGATTAGCAACCAACAAGGAAACACAAATATTGAGGTCATTACAAAAGTGTCTGACTACAAGGTCATTGCCCATGGCAGAACACTTGAATCAAGCTAACAAAAAAGAGAGGAGCTGGGGATGGTTTGTGTCTTTACACAAGTCCTTATACCTGTGTAAAGGTACCAGTCCTGGGAGGAATGTTTGTGTCTTTACACCAGTCCTTATACCTGTCCTGGCCTCTAGGAGCTGAATTTCCCCCAATGCAGAATCTCCAGAGGCAGACACCCTCCAGCGGTTCTCAACCTGTGGGTCGTGACCCACAGGAACTGTATTAAAGGGCCACGGCATTAAGGAAGGCTGAGAACCACTGGCCTAAGCTATGTTACAGCAGGGAGCTCACAGAGGCCCAGGGGCTGGAGGTAGGGGTCACCTTCTCCCCAGCTGTCCATCTCTGCTGCTCACTCTGTGTGCAGGTGTTGAATCCATGGAATTAGACTCCCCTGGGGAAGTCTAATCCCTCCCTGCCCCACTCAGGAGCCCACAGAGACCAGTGGGAAGGGGATGACTCCCTCCGCCTCACCTTAGAATTTAGGTGTAAGCAAAGTCAGGACTAGGAAGACCCCTAGAAAGCTGGACAGGAAGACAGACACTGACCCCTCTGCAAGGGCCAGCAGAAAGGCACTGTGGCTTCCATTCACCTTCCCATGTAGTTCAGAGCTTTTCCACTCAATGGGGTCAAAACCAGTTTAGATTATGGGTTTGCCTAATTCAAATATAGTAATCTTGAGGATGTGTTAACCCATGAAAAATCAATTCGTGTCCAACAATCCAAGGAAATTAGAAACTGCTATATCCAGATCACCAATAGCATATTTGTAATCAAGCAAAACAAATGGGACATTAATGGAAAATGGAAACAGATAAATGGGAGGAGGTGAGGAGGCAGGAGGCACACAGATCCCAGGCTAATAGGAATGTTGTCCAAAAGGTTAGCCCAACAAGTTTACTTTCTAGAGAGAATGAATATGGATAACAAGAGGGGGAACATCTCACATTATAAACTGACTTTCCAGAAAACACAAAAAGTTGTTACCTAGACAGATCGTTCCTGATTAAAACTGAGTTGTCACGTATGATTCCATCTATGGCGAGCTCCAGGGAAGACAGATCCTGTCCGTGGTGACAATAAGACGGGGACCAGGGTGCAGCCGGGTGAGACTGAGCACTGTTTGAAGAGGCGCATAGGCATGTGGGGTGCTGGAAAAGCACCGTTAACTGGTAGTGATTACAGGTGTGTATATACTTGTCAAAACTCAACTCACTTAAAATGAGTATATTTTATTGTTGGTGAATAAAACTGATTTGGGAAAATAAAACAGCAATAACAAACATCATTGTGTGGGAATGGTGGAAAGAAGAAAGGAGAAAAGGGAGGGAGGGGAGAAGAAAAGAGAAAGGGAAGAGGAGGAGAGGGGAGAGACGGCCGCAGCTCACTAGTATGTGGACACATGAGCAAAGTCTTGCCAGGCGGCAGGAGTGGGGGACACTTTGGGCTGGGAGATCAGTCGTAGACCTGGAGCAGCGGCACCTGCAGTGAGGTCACCATGGTCCCCAAATGAAAACTGCGAATCCCTGTGCTCTTCCAGGCTCTTCCAGTTATAATCGGCAAACGGAACATCCTCTTCTCAGTCTCCAGAACAGCCTCAGGGCAACAATCAGCATGTCGCATGGACATACCAACTTCCTCTGAAGTTCCCACTTTGGCCTCCTCCAGCCTGGGTGCGTCTGGGTGGGGGCAGGGCCTTCTCTGCCCCTCCTGACCCATCTGCCAGAACAGGCGGTGCCGGGGGTGCTCCCAATGGCAGGAGAAGACAGATGACCCAGCTTGAGAGGAGGGAGGGAATTCACCCTTCCCCTGCCTTTGTGTTCAGTTTAGGCCCTCAGCACCCAAAGGTGAAGGCAGATTTTCTTTACTCAGTGTGCTGACTAAATGCTAATCTCTTAGGGTGGCGCCTGTGGCTCAAAGGAGTAGGGTGCTGGCCCCACAGGCTGGAGGTGGTGGGTTCAAACCCAGCCCCGGCCAAAAACTGCACCAAAAAAAGAAAAAGAAGCTAATCTCTTCCCGGAACACCCTCACAGACATGCCCAGAAACAATGTGTTACTCAGCTATTTGGGCATCCCTTGTCCCAGTCAAGTGGACCCTTAAATTAACCATCACACGCCCCTCCACACTGAACACATTTTCGAGCTGCAAGAAAATACTCCTGGTGCCTTGAAGATGCCACACCGTTTCCCATCACCCACCTTTGAATATGCTGTTGTTCCTCAGGCCCTGGTGACCTCTTCACCTCTCTGGCTGGCATCCACTCCTATTCGAGGTCCCAGTGCACACACCGTCTCCTGTGGGAGACCGTCCTCGACGGAGGGCCTGGTTATCTCACCCCTTTGTCTCCCAGAGCACACAACAGTGATAATGATTAGCAACAGCTAGCAGAGGGCTGAATGTGAATCTAGCATTTTTAAGGGGAAAGGCACAGGGAGAGTGGAATTATTAAATTACAGGAAGCGCGAGTTGATGTTTAGATGCTGTAGTTCAAACATGGAAGACAGACTTTGGAGATGGACGGGGGGTTTGCTGTAAACTCACTACCTCATTTCACACCATTGTGTGGTCACTCCGTTGCTTTGCCTATTTTTATTAGAAAGCTTAGAGTCTTATTTTCTGACTTCGAAAGTAATAGATGTTCATCGTAGCAATGTTGTAAAACATTTACAGAAGGTGAAAGTCATTCATAATTCTGGCTCCCAGGCACCTTCCCACAAGCGAAGAGCGGACCATCACAGAGAAACCTGGCATGAGCTAACACAAGCCCCAGCTCATCTCCAATACAGACAGCCGCACGAAATGCAGAGACCCAACACCTTGGCAGAGAAGCAAAACTCCCAACTCGTATAGCAAGGACTCAGGCTTCCCCCAAATGACATTGGGTGGGACATTACAAAGCTCTTAAAAACAATGAGGTAACTCGATGTGTATTCAATATGAAGTGATCTCCAAGACACATGATGTTTTAAGTATATTTATAGTCTGTAACTATTTTGGAAATGAAAAAAATAATGTGCTCGTTTTTAGAATATCTTCGGAAAGATCCACAATTAACCAGTAAGAATGGCTGCTGATGGGAGACGTAATAGGTGGTTGGAGACAGAGAAGAAAGAGAAACTTACTTTTTATTGTCTTCCCTTTTGAATTTCCCATTTTTACTCACGTGAATATTACTAATTTTAAAAAATTTTAATAAAGAAATTTTAATAAACTTTTAATTAAAACTTTAATTATTTTCTTTTTCTTTTTCTTTTTTTTTTTTTTTTTTGAGACAGAGCCTCAAGCTGTCACCCTGGACAGAGTGCTGTGGCATCCCAGCTCACAGCAACCCCCAATTCCTGGGCTCAAGCGAGGCTCCTGCCTCCGCCTCCTAAGTAGCTGGGACTACAGGCGCCCGCCACAACGCCCGGCCATTTTTTGTTGCAGCTGTCATTGTTATTTGGCGGGCCCGGGGGCTGGATTCGAACCCGCCAGCTCAGGTCTACATGGCTGGCGCCTTAGCCCGTTGAGCCACAGGCGCCAAGCCAAAACTTTAATTATTTTAAGTAAAATAATTAAAACAAAAATTTTTAGTAAAAAACTGACTGAATTGAATTGACTAATTATGTAAGGTTTTTTTTTTTTTTTTTTTTTTTTTTGACAGTGCTGTCACCCTGGATAGAGTGCTGTGGCATCACAGCTCACAGCAACTTCCAACTCCTGGGCTCAAACAATTCTCCTATCTCAGCCTCCCAAGCAGCTGGGACCCGGCTATTTTTTGGTTGCAGCTGTCATTGTTGTTTGGTGGGCCCGGGCTGGATTCAAACCCGCCAGCTCAGGTGTATGGGGCTGGCACCTTAGCCACTTGAGCCACAGGCCCCAAGCCTTTGTAAGGTATTTTGAAGTGGTCAAAGCATTACCTCTAATAATGGCTCTGGTTCCTTAAGTTTCCCAGGAAAATACTACACACATCTCACAGGTAAAACAGGGACACCATCTGGGTGAGCTACAAAAGTAACAGAACACTGGAGCAAAAGTCTGACAAAGGGATTAAGTACATAGGAAAAAAGATTTGAGAAGATACTGTCAGAGTGAAATTAAAGATCTTAGGCTGGGCACGGTGACTCGCACCTATAATCCCAGCACTCTGGGAGGCCGAGGCCGGTGGACTGCCTGAGCTCACAGGTTTAAGACCAGCCTGAGCAAGTACAAGACTTTATCACTAAAAATAGTTGGGTGTTGTGGCAGGCACCTATAGTCCCAGTTACTTGGGAGGCTAAGGCAAGACAATCACTTGAGCCCATGAGTTTGAGGTTGCTGTGAGTTGTGACGCCATGACACTCTACCAAGGGTGACAAAGTGAGACACTGTCTCAAAAAAAGAAAGAAAGAAAAAAAGAAATTAAAGATCTTGCAAATGGATTAAAAAAAGAAAAACATCCCTATATAAAAAATGGGCAAAGAACACAGATGATTCAGGAAAGAAATATAAGAGAACAATGGCTACATTTTTAAAAAATGGTCAACATGACTAGTAATAAGGGAAATGAAAAAAATTAAAAAGATTCATGAGCTGTCATTTTGTACTAGACTATCAAAGATACAAAGATTGAATGCATCTAAATTTGTTTAGGGTATGCACAATTGAACACCCTCGTAGATTGCTTACAACATTTCCAAAGGGCTATCTGGCAACATGGACTTTTCATCTCTGACACCGGAGTTTTCCTTCTAGGAATGTATACTAAGAGATTAATTGGACAGGAGGCCTATAATCCAATGTATATGCAAATGTGCTCATTCCAGTACTGCTTATAATAGTGATGCAAGTATTTTATAAATGAATTATGAGATACTCATTACAATTCCTTGCAGCCAGTAAAATTGATGACATAGATTTATAGACTGGAAAATGACGCATTTATAAAATGCCCATCTAATTGAAAAGCTTTGCAGCCACTAAATGCTATGCATTTGAAGATTATTTAATATCAAAGGAAAATTCTCAGTGTAAGTGAATAAAAAGAGCTACAAAAAATATAGTGTGAGCTAATTTCTGTACAAATCTCACACTTTTGAGTTTAAAGATATAGGAAAAAACGGCATCAAAATGTTTAGTGTAACTGTAGATGGTGGAATTCTGGGTGATTCTTTTTACAAATTTCTGAATAAACACACGTTACTTTTATACCTTAAAAGATATACCTATGCCTAGATCTACAAAAGGTGGCACTATCTGCTCTTTACTCAGCTTATTTTCATTTCCACCTCTTTCCTGCTCCACCCAAGCAAAGAATAACTGAAAAGGAGAAGGGCGTTGTTTTTGCTGGCCCTACAGCTTAGGAGTTAATTAACTCCTAATTAATTCCTTAGCATGGGAGGGGCAACTGACTTCAGATTGGATGATGGTGACATCATGCCAGTAGCAGGAGCCAATAGCAGCGTCCCTGCTTCTAAGATCCAGCTGCCCCAGCTCAGTAGAAGTGGTAGTTTCTCCCTAGACCTGGCCATTCTCCGCGGTGCCTGGTCAGTTCCAGTTCCTGTCCCAGCCCTAGTATACCTTAGTGTCACCATTTTCCTTCCAGATACCTTCGCCACTTGTTTTTCAGCAGGTGACCGTGTCCTGCTGAGAAAATTGAGGATTCCCACTGAGTCTAGACGATTGCTTCCTTTTGTCCCCTAGTTTTTCTCATGCTTTCCTGGTGCCCGGCTCAGCGGTCACACCCCCTCTTGCTTGTGTGTTCAGGCTTCCCCTTCGCACCCCCATAATTCTTAAAGTAAAACCCCTGTGTCAGGAGCATGGAGAGAAGCACCTAATAGCTGAATCTAACAGACTATGCTTTCTCATTTTGGAAGATACAGGAGGAAAAGGGGTAAAGAAGGGGGCAGAGAAGGAAAATTGTGTGCAGAGACATCATTTGAAGGTATTTCTGGCCAACGATATTGGATATTCCCTACGAAAATATGACAGGTTACAAATTGGAAATTGCACTGATTATAGTTTTATGTTCAGATTTAGTAAGGAAATGCTTCCTCATGTCTTTAAATATTCTTTGTTTTGTTTTTGAGACAGAGTCTCACTTTGTCACCCTCGGTAGAGTGCCGGGACGTCACAGCTCACAGCAACCTCAAACTCTTGGGCTTAAGTGATTCTCTTGCCTCAGCCTCCCAAGTAGCTGGGACGACAGGCACCGGCCACAATGCCCGGCTATTTTTTTGTTGCAGTTGTTTAGCTGGCCCCGGGCCAGGTTTGAACCCGCCACCCTCTGTGTATGTGGCTGGCACCGTAACCACTGTGCTACACGTGCCGAGCCACATTCTTTTATTTTTTGGTTGCTTCTTTTTTTAAAGTGGCTTCTTAGTATTCCAGCATATGGAATAATTGATTTAACCTTCCCCCTACTCTTAGACATTTAGATTATTTTTATTGTTTCCTATTTTAAATAATTCTGTGCTGAACAAGAATAGATCTCCCATATATATTTTCTTGTTCTAGTCTTTTGAGTATTTATTTCCTTAAGATAAAACCTTAGTAAAATTATCATTTTAAAGATTTTTTCCTTCCCAAAATATTTTGCTTAACTTTGTTTTATTATTCCAAATTAAATTAAAATCACTAATTTCAAAACCGAACCAAACCTCTAGATATTTTGAGTTATGACCGAGTGCTTACTCTAATTTTCTTAATTTCAGTAAAGTTTTGCAGTTCGAAGGCATATTATCTTTTAGTTGCCATTATCAATGAGGTCTCATTTCCATATTTTCTAGTGGGATCTTGTTGATATAAACATGTTCATATTTCTAGATTAATGTCATTTGGATTCACTTCACCAAATCTCTTATTAGTTCTATGTTTTCAGTTGATGCTCTTGAGTTTCAAGGCAATTATTGCATCAACAAATTCACAGTGTATGTCTAAGAACTTGTCATATATATGCTAATGTTTTTTTTCTTTTGGTTAAAGATGTCACTTTATATTTTATCCTTTTCCTTTTAGTTCTGGTCTGAAATTTTTGCCAGTTTTGTTTTCTTTCTCTTTGGATCTGTATTGTTAGGAACAGATTGGTTGCTAGTGGACTTCATTTGGTGTTTTGAGGGTTTTTTACAAATAGCAGATTAGAGGGTTGTATTTTTAAATTTAATTCTTAGTTTTTAAATAAGACTATTTAAACAACTTGCACTTCAATGATTGCATCCTATTTTATGGCTGCTTATTTACTATGTTTTCAAGCTCTTCTTGAAATGCACTTCTTCCTATTCTGTTTTTCTGTGTTTCAGGAGGAAAATACACTATGGTAAAAATCTAGTGTTTTAGGGACCCTTTCAATAGAGACTCATCTCAATATCAGAACTACAGAATGAAACAATGTTTGTTTTTTTAAATCCGGTCCTTTCCACCCTTTTCCCACTGTATGGAGATTAAAGAAACTTTATTTTCCTTGCCTCCAAATTTTCTGGGTTTGGTTACTATAACCCAAAGTTATAATAATATAATCCAATCAACTGTTATTATTTTTAACATTACGTATCATCTCTTCCAAGAATAACTTGTGACATTTGCAACATAACACATATTTAACTAAATTATTCCAAGTAGAGTTTCCTGATGGCATGTTTTCTGAATCCTACATTTTGAAAATGTCACTTTATTAACCTTTGCACAACTTGTCTGGATGTAAAATTTGAGATGGGTCATAGTCTTTCCTTAAGATTCTATCCCTCTTTCCCCATTATTTGTCTTTTGGTAAACCAGAAGGATTTTTATTCCATAGTAAATAACTAGGTTTTTGCAGTGTAATTTTTGCTTTGTAGTTGGTAGAATTTATTTTGTAGCCTATATTTTGAAGTATTTGCCAGAAGTTTGTTTGGAAGGTAAGAACCACTTTCAGAACCAGTTGCACCAGTCATTTCAGCTCCATTTTGTTCCTTTTATCCTGTAAGTTTTAAGTTAGATTTTAATTATCTGTCCTCCATCTCTTCCTGTTTTCTTTTTTTTCTTTCTCTTTCTTTTAAAAAAAAAAGAAGTCGTCTCCCTCCTCTGGCTACGTTTCTCAAGTTCGTCTCTACATAACTGCATTTTTCTCAGTCTCAGTTACAATTCTGTTTGCGATGTCCCTTCCACCGGGTTCGAGTCTGCTGTGACCCTCTTGGTTTCGTTGCAATTTTGCTTCATCTCACCCACTCCCTTTTCACATTTTGCCTCCTTTCCTCTTCCTCATAAGAGATGAATCCTCATGAAGAATGGCAAAGTGTTTCTCCAGGTGCTGCAGACGGCCTTTTAAAGAGAGATGTTCTTCCAACAGTCTTCAGGATAATTTTTCCCCTTTGTCCTCATGTTGTTTTTAATTAATAGACTCAACATCAAAGAAGGTGAAATCTAATGAGATTCCTTCAACTCCACACAAGACCCACTCCTGGATAGAGCTGTGGTTAGTCGGGGTGCCTCAGCTCCTGCTCTCCCAGTTTCTCTCATCCTTAAAGCGAGTGGTGTGGGCGGTGCCTGTGGCTCAAGGAGTAGGGCGCTGGCCCCATATACTGGAGGTGGCAGGTTCAAACCCGGCCCTGGCCAAAAACTGGAAAAAAAAAAAAAAGAAAGTGAGTCATGTGGCCCCACTGTCTGGAGGTGGGGAGATGCAATTTTTGGGTTTTTTTTTTTTTAGATGGAATCTTTATCACCCAGGCTGGAGTACAGTGGCTCAATCAATAGCTCACTGCAGCCTTCACCTCAAGTGATCCTCCTACCTCAGCCTCCCATGTAGCTGGTACTACAGGCATGGATGTGGTGACATTCAGCTATGTTTTTTGATTTTTTGTAGAGATAGGGTCTCTCTGTGTTGTCCAGGCTGGTCTTGAACTTCTGGACTCAAGGACCACTGCCTCCCCCACTTTGGCCTCCCTAAGTGCTAGGATTCTAGGTGTGAGCCACAGCACGTAGCCTGGAGGTGGAATCCTCTATGCCTGTGGCTCTTGTGAAACTGAGAAAGTAGACTAAACCGAACACAACCACAAACTACACTCTGCACACACCTAGGGGGGTCCCTTCCTATCCCACCCTCTGTTCTATAGGGTCTGTGCTTTCCAGGACAAACATGTTGCTGCCAGCTTCCCCTCCATTTGTCTCCATTATTTTCTCTTAGACTCAGAGCAGCTGAATGGGTTTGCCAAGACAAAGAAAAGAGAAAACAGTATTCTCAGCCACTTTAAAAGGCAGCCTGTGAACAGCAGGGAGTTAAGGCCCGCAAGGAAACGCCTTAATTAGAACAATGCCCGATCCTCAGGAGCCTGGATAGATTTCACAACCTCACTTTCTCCTCAGGGGCTGATCATTCACTGGACAAACACTAACCTCGGTCAGCTCCCCCATAGCCAGCAGGACTCTGCCTCTCATGCCTACAGCTGAGGCCAGGCTCTCGCAGAGCAAAGGGAATGGTGCCAGGAGTGACTGAGGAGCAAGACCATCTCCGTGAAGCCCCGAGTCCAACATCAGCGTCTCAGCGGCGTCTAAGGGCGACCTAGCTTTCAGTATTTCTGGGTGGCTGCTAAAGACCCAGCCCCGATACTTTCTGGTCAGGGGCATCCCTTCCAACTTGAGCCAGCAGGGTGGTTGTCCGTCACTTTTTGTCGGTGCTGGGTGTTCCCATCCTTCTTGTCTGCACTGACAGTGGGAGCATCCTTCCGCGCCAGGGGCCAAGAGCCGTATGCCACCCTGACCGGAGTCGGGAGGAATTATTTTCCATTCTTATTTTACCCCTAATCTGGGTATTGTGACACTGCTGCTCACCCTTTCTACCTTCCACATGCTTGTGTTTGCTTGCTATGCCACCGCCCCTGGTTCCACTTCGCTTGTCTGTTCCCTACCGTGTCTAACCCAAGTCCTCAGCTCACCTCTGAAGTGTGTCAGTGCCCTGATTCCAAATCTCTCATACAGATCCCAGGCTGCAGAGCTCTGCATCCAACAGCTTTCTCTACGGTCCCAACTGAAACTCTCACACACAGCTCTGGGCCCACCTGACTCTCCTCCTCGGGTGGATTCTGCCCACGATGCTGCCTGGCAATCCCACCCCTCCAGCATTCTTCATGGGTGGCTTCTCCCCACGCTCCTCCCTTAGTCAGGCCTTCATGAGTTGAGCTGCCACAATGATGCTACACTTACTGCTGCAAACCCCAGAAGATTTGAGGGGGTTGGAGACGGGTTTGAGGTCAGGCTCTGTTACTGATTAGTCGCATGACCTCTTTCCTGGGCCTTCTCTCATGGTGGTCAGGGGGCACTGGGGATTAAAACACAGTGCACATGAATACTGTGTAAGTAAACAGGGAGGCCTCACACTGCGGAGTCACTGCAGGACTCTGTTAGCCAACGGCTGGCTTACGGGGGAGGGTAGAACACCAACATCTATTGAGCCCCAAGTCTGGGCCTTGTCTTGCCTGTTGAAATGTTCCCAAATGACCTCCCTCCTCCTCAGGGCTCCATGTTGCTGCTGAGCAGAGGAGGAGAAAGAATCAGTGTCCTTGGAAGAGGCTGAAAGGGAGCCTGGCCACCCGGACCCTCCTTTCCATCTATCTTTATGTTCCTCCTGGGTCCACATTGTTCCCAGACTATCTGTTCTCTGAACTACATTATGCAAATCCCAGCTAGTGCAGTATCCATAGAAACCAACACCTCCCATCTCCCTCTGCCTGTTCCCTGGCAGAGGAAACCTACCCCAGTGACACCCACAAACAAGGACACACAATGGCCCCCAGCAGGAGAGCTTCCCTCCACCCTGGGCCACCAGACTTTAGCAGTTATTGACTCCATCTTGCCCAGTTCTCCAATCCCAGAGGGGAAGGGATGGGTGGTGCAGGCTGGTGTAGGAAACCGCATTTTCTTTTTGAAATCTTGCAGAGAGATGATATAATCACCCAACAAATCATCCTTGTCCAGTCCAAATTGCTCCACTGCTGCTGGACATTAAGATCATCCTCACAGTGGACATGAGTCAATATTTGTCATCACCTTTAAACTCACGCGCACAAGCACATCCAGTCACCTCTGCAACATGACAACACCGTTTTATTATGCATAATCAATTACTAATTTTATGAATGATTTTTTAAATAACCTTTCTTATGCCTGAAACCTTATGACTCATTAATCGTCTTCTTTCTCTGGGCTTGAAACATGAGGCAAAGCTTCCAGGACAAACACCCAAGGTCTTGAACACTGGCTGGCAGCATGCCCTGAATTTGTGTCCCCAACGCATGCAAGACGTAGGCTTTTGCTAGTGACACAACTTGTGACTCTCGGGATGTTAGAATTGGAGATGACCTGGAAAAAGAAAAGGCGAGTTTCCCTATTTACAGAAGAGAAGTTGTGTCAGTCCTGCAGTTATGGAAACAGCAGAGCCTGGGAAGACACAGTACACTGGCAGCGGCTAGAGTGTGCCAGAGCCCGGCTCTACGAGTTTCATACATGTGCTCGTGGGATCTCATAAGCACCCTGTGAGGTAGGAACTCTTATTGTCTCCATTTCCCTCATGAGACAACGAAGACATGGAGAGGTTAAGTAACTCTCCCAGCGTCACCCAGTGTGTGAGCCAGAGTTGGAACCCAGGTTGTCCCACACCATATCCCAACCTCTTAAACTGCAAAGCACCTTGGTGAGGATTGAGAAGGATGTATGTGCAAGTCTCAGGTTTAATGTTTCCACTTGGCTTTTTCTCTTTGTTTTAAATCCTAGTGTAGGGCGGCACCTGTGACTCAAGGAGTAGGGTGCCTGCCCCATATACCGGAGGTGGCAGGTTCAAATCCGGCCCCAGCCAAAAACTGCAAACCCCCCCCCCCAAAACAAAAAACACTAGTAAAATCATAGGGTAAATGCTTTAAACAAAAACAAAAAGCAAAATCCACCAACTGAACTGGCATGTTCATGTGGGACAGACCTTCCTCTTAAAGAGACAAAGTGATTCTAATAACATCTGTTTAGGCTCCTTCCTTTTAGTTGAGCTACTTAGGGTCACAGAGCTATGGTGTCTGTTCTTGACTACCGGGGATTAGGGAACCGATTATACTTACACACAGAATATGTGCTCTGGAAGGAGTAAACGAAACTGGCACTATAAAGGGAACTGCCTGCAAGGAGGGAAGTTGAGTGTTTGGGCAGAAGAAGGAAAAGAGATTGTTCCAGTACATTTTTTCCCTTGGGTTTATAGCTATGTAAACGGATTATCTCATCCAACAACTCTAGTTAAGGATGAGCTCCTGCTCGCCTTTCTGTATGTTTCATGTCTGTCTCTGTAACTTCAAACCCTATTATTCTCGGTTATTACAACAAAACCATTTTCTCAAGTTACCAACATTTCCCATAAATGTTAAGTTTTCTATACATATGCTTGTGAAAAACCTGAAGAGTTCTGAGCGCGCCCAACATAAATAACTTGTATGTCTCAATTTCTCGCCTTTCTCTGGGGCGTGTCATTATCGTGAATCAGAATTCCAACATTCGGAATCTCCCGTTTTCTGAGGACTAGGCCGGCACGTATTAATCATCCTACAGTAGGTTTGGGACATAACGCTTGGCATTGTTACCAGAAATGACCCGCGGTTGATACGACAGCCCTCACTCCATGGAGACTCAGGTGGCTCGTCATCACAAAGCTGGTATCTGGATCCAGGAATCTGGATTTCAGGTTTCAGGCCATTTTCTTCTCACTGAAATGATGAGCGGAGCCTTCGAGGACAGCCCCTCTGATCTGCAGGGAACATCTCCCACGAGGTGCAGCCTGGGTAGTCACTTATTAGAGTCCTAAATGTGACAGCCCTGGATCTGGGACTAGAAATGGAAGACAGGACGGTCCCTGCCCCTCCCCCCGCAGGTGTCTATGTGGAGGAGACAGTGAGGACAGTGACCAGCAGGACAGACAACATGCGGCAGCAGTGAGAGGAACCAGCTACACGAAGAGGAGGATGGGAGCGCCAGACCCTGCAGGCTGGGGACAACGGGATGTGCCCGCGAAGGCTGTGTGTGAACAATGTTGGCAGCATCGAGGGGGAGGGCGCTTGCATGTCAACCTGAGGAGCTGGGA
The DNA here is from genome assembly GCA_963574655.1 of Perodicticus potto. Taxonomy (NCBI): domain Eukaryota; kingdom Metazoa; phylum Chordata; class Mammalia; order Primates; family Lorisidae; genus Perodicticus; species Perodicticus potto. The sequence continues at coordinate 28,235 of CAUYRH010089624.1, forward strand.
GAATCCCTGCCCCGGCCCCATCTTGAACCACAGGGACTGTGTAAGACCCCCACTGTGGTGATACTGAACCCACCACCAAATCGCTGAGAGAAATTTCATCCCCCCCAGCGAGAGGAAGGAAGAAAGGAATGGCCCCTGAGCACGGATTCTGACCAGCTAATAACTGGTGGCCAACGTGGAAGGGAAGGGAGCCAGGAGGTCAGGGAGGGGCCCTGGCGTGCTCCCGCTCCATGGCTCAGCACAGACAGCACACATTCAGAGGCGCGGCGAAGGAGCAGGTGAAGAGGGCGCCCAAGGGGATGTGGCATGATAGTGTCAGAGCCAACATGCCCAGAAGCCAGAGTGACTGATGTCAGGACGTTCTGATGACAACAGTCCCCTAGACCCTGGACTGGCTGGAACAGCATGTGTGATGGAAGTCAGGAAACTACAGGAACAAAGACAGAGCTGGGAGGGACAACTGTGAGAGATGTCTTGGAGGGATGCACTACGGCAGGGAAGGAGCAGCGTCCCTGGGGGGACAGGTGGATGGTGCATCTGGCTGCAGCACATGGGATTCAGCAGCAGATGGGACTAGAGAATGGGAGCTGCTGGTGAGCTGCTCCTATGCCCGATGCAGTAATGAGAAGGGGCATGAGATGGGCTGAGTGGAGGGGGAGGGCGGGGGGAGGAGTTTAAGGAAGAACAAATGGACTCTTAGACTGGGGCTTCCTGCCAACAGAATAACTGCTCCATCCCTGAACCAAAGCCCAAAAATTAACTAGAATATATGGACTTAAAGGCAGTGTCGAAAGTAAGATTTCTAAGACATATAAACAACAAAAGAAAAATCAAAACCAGACATTGTCAAAATTAAAAACTTTAGTGTTTCAAAAAAACAGCATTAAGAAACAGCTGACAGAATGGTAGAGTTGTTTTATAAATCACATGTTTGATAATGGGACTAAAATCTAGACTATATGAAGAATTCTTACAACTCTAATATAAAGACAACCTAGTTAAAAATGAGCAAAGGAACTAAAAACAGTCCTTCTGAGAAGATATACCAATGGCCAATAAGCACACGAAAAGATGTTGGGTACCATTAGCCATCAGGGAAATGCAAATCAAAACTGCAGTGAGATACTACTTCACCTCCCTCGGATGGCTAAGTTAAAAGGCAGAAAATAACAAGTGCTGACAAGGACTTGGGGCAATCAGAACACTCACACACAGCTCATGGGAATGTAAAATGCTGCAGCTGCACTGGAAATCAGCTTAGCAGCTCCTCAAAGAGGTCAACAGAGTTACTGTATGATTCAGCAAACCTAGATTCAGTTCACCAAAAAGAACTGAAAACATATGTTCACACAAAGACTTGTACATGAATGTTCATAGCAGCAATATTCACAATAGTCGAAACACAGAAACAACCCAAATGTCCACCAACTGCCGAACAGATTATATAAAAGGTAACCCTGTATATCACCTATTCAATGGAACATTACCCAACAATAGAACAACAGATTATATAAAAGTAACCCTGTATATCACCCATACAATGGAACATTACCCAAAAATAGTATGGAATAAAGGCAAACACCTGCTACAACATGGAAGAACTTCTGTTTATACAAACGCTCGAAGGCAAATGTCAAAAGGCATAAAGGGTTTTAGCTCAAATATCTTTTTTTTTTTTTGATAAAGAGACCTAGGCTATTCAACTTATCCTGTTTTAGGAAAAAAAGAACCTTTTCTAACATCTAAGGTAAAAATAAGAAAAAATTTTAAAAGTTTATTATATGCATACTGAGACCCAAGTTGAAAAACAAAAAGTTTACTAAAATTGACAAAATAATTTCAGGTCAAGTTTATTATAAAGAAATTCTATTTGATGGGCTGGATACTTGGTAGCAGAGGGTGCCCACACCTCTGGCTACCAAAGTGTCTGAAGGATCTTCCCCCAGGCATACGTGCACCTTGGCCAATAGCCTTGCCACTCCCAGCCCCACCCACTTTTCATGGAGGCATTTCCTCCCTGGTCCTACTTGTTTTGCAACCAACGTTCGGACACATTTATCACCAATTAACAAGTATGAGCCATAATTTGTTTTAAAAGTCAGTGTTGTGAACTGGGGGTACAATAGGCAGGAGGTGGGACCCTGAGACTTTGGCCGGGAACGTGCAGCAATTTTAACACTGCTCTAATGGGAAAATATTTTTTTTTTACCTCAGTGATTCGAAAATTAAACACTCCCTGGAGGCACATGTGAGAGCAAACAAGTGCAGATACGAGTCTGCAGGCACAGTGGAGGAAGGAGAAATTTGGGATGAAAATGCAAGTAGCAGAGCAAGAAGGAGCAGGTTGAAGAGATGAGAAAGTGGCAAGCCCCGGCGTGGCAGCTGCCTCTCTCCCCCTCCCACAGCGTCTAGGGCCACAATCCCTGTGTCTCCCGCAAGCACATCCCTTTCCTTTTTTCCTAACTGAAAAGGGCCCTCTCTTCCTTCCTTTGTCAGGCTGTGAGAATTAACCATAGTAATTACAGAAGGCCATCCTTGCCCTCCCAGCTCATATACCAGTGAGGAATCTAAGGCCCAGAGGGGGAACAAGGCTGACATCACTGTTTGAAAAATATTGTTTTTAAGTGCTCCAGAACCCTCTGTTCAGAGGAAATCATCCAAGAACTATAAACATAAATCAGAGCTGATCCAATGGGAATGGACCCGTCCCAAGGTCTTAAAATACTGACATAAAATAAAAGACAAGCTGAGCCCTGAGCCCTGTCCCCGGCTGTGGCAGCAGCCCCACATTCACTGCGTTTTCTTCCTTACTACATTCCTGATGCTCCGGCACCTGGAGCTTCCCTGGCCCTGGAGGACTGGCCCCTCCCAAGCTAGCCCTGGAGCAGAGACAGTAAACACCTAGGCTGCAGCAGGCCCAGACAGCCAGAGCCGCACCCCCACCACCTCTCATAATGACACTCCAGGACAGTGTCCCCTTGTCCTAACCATCCCAGTGCCAGCATCAGACAACCAGTCCATCCTGAGCTGTCTACCCTGCCCTGCCCACTCCTCCCTGAGTATCCCACAGTACAGCCTCAGGCCCACATGCTCCTCATCCCACCTCCTGACCAACTGGGTGCTTTCCTGGCCTCCCCCTCCTCCAGGGAACTGTGAGCAACACGCCAGTCCTCTTCTGATCTGCTGATCTCGCCGTACTGGGATTACAGTAAAACCTACAGTTTACAACAGTCCCGTTCTGGAAGCAAACATTATCCCTGGAAATCCTGGAATGAGGATTCAGAAAATTCCTATCCTGAAGGTGCCAGGACTTTTGGAGAGCCTGGCCCAACCAGGGGCCTCCTGGATGGCTCTATAGCGGGCAGAGAGGTGACCAGAGAGAGACAGGCCAGAGGCTGGAGTCGCTGGAAATGACCAGACAGGACAGGAGGAAGACCCCAGCAAGAAGAGCAGTCCCCAGGACACTGTGGGCCTCAGGAAGGGGGCAGAAGAAGAAACAGGGGGTGGCACGAGGCGGCGCCAGGGGCTCAGCTGTCCAGTTCCTCCTTGATGCTGACGCGCAGGGGGCAGATGCGCAGCGGCTCCAGGGGCCCTTCCCCGCGCATGCCGCCCAGGTAGAAGTAGGGCCGCACGGGCCCGAAGCAGGCGTGGAAAGTGTACAGGTGGCACTGGCGCTCGGTGTCGTAGAAGGACAGCTCGCCCTCCTCGCACTCCAGCTCCACGCGTAGACGGCGCGGGATGGGCAGGACCAGCGGCGACGAGGTGGGGTCCGAGGTCACGCAGTGGTCGCCCTCCACGCCCTGCGTGCGGCACACATACCAGAAGCCGGAGCGTGTGTCGTGGTAGCAGCTGTGTGAGTGGCCCTCCGAGTCCTGCCGGACGCGCATCACACCCACCCGCCAGCTCGGCAGCCCCCCCAGCGCCACCTCCCAGGCATGGGAGCCCTGGGCGAAGACACGGGAGCCCAGCAGGCAGGGCGCCGAGGAGAAGCGCTCCGGGTTCTCCACCTGCACGCGGTAGCCGTGGTTGGTGACGCTGGAGAGGTCGTCGGACACGGACAGCCAGCCGGCCGCGGTGTTGGGATCCAAGCTGAAGGGCACTGCGAGCAGAGGGGGACGGGAGATCAGCAAGCCTGACACCCTCCCTTCCACCACACGACCCCAAACCCCACTGTATCGCACCTGCGCTGAGAGGTAGTGTTCAGCGTTGGACTGTGTCCTCTCAAAAGATACACGGCGGCCCTAACCCTGCACCTCAGAAGGTGACCGTATTTAGGAATGGAGTCATTGCAGATGTCCCTAATAACAGTGACTGACGTCTCTGTAAAGAGACACAGACGCTCTCCTCTGGGTGGGGAAAGCCCAGGCTAACCAGCAAACCCCAGCAGCTAGGAGGAGGCCAAGGCTTCAGAGGGAGGGTGGCCCCTCCAACACCTTGATTTTGGACTTCTGGCCTCCAGAACTTGGAAAGAATAAATTTCTGTCTTTTAAAGCCACCCGGTTTGTGGTCTTTTGTTATGGCAGCCACAGAGAAATATTTGGGCAGGGACTCATAATGTTCATAGGACCCTGTGATGTCTTTGAAAAGCACGAACCACTCCCCTGGGTCATCCCTCCCTGTAAAGCCAGGACACAGTGGCAAGAGTGGGCTGGAGTCCCCTTGGGAGAGGCCGCCCCGGAGCAAGACGGTCTTTCATCACATATACGACACAGTTCTGAACAGAGAGGGAAGCCAGTTTTCCTTTCTGAAGAGGTGGCAGAGAGTGGGCTAGAGCATTGGGTTAAAAGTGCTAGGACTGGGAACAGAGTAATCTGAACAAAAGCCACCCATCCCCGCTGGCCCGGAGGACTCAAACAATCCTCACCGGACACAGCACACCGTCCTGACCCTAAGTCATATTTAGCAGCAGATAAGAAAAAGGCAACACGGAAGTGCAGTATACAGAATGTGTTAAGACTTAAAGATTAAACTCCTTGTTTGTTAACCTTGACTCTCTGAAGCTTTCCTCTGTGCTGTATTTGCTCCTGCCTGAGATTTCAATAAAGGGCAGTGAAGAACGATGGAGGGGGCCACTCCCTCGTCTCTCCTTGGGGATGATGGCTTTCTGGTGTTGGCCTCCCGATCCCTCAGTTCAAGGCAAATGGATTGAGTAGGTGCTATTATTCTGCATCAAATTGCATAGACAGCAGAATTTCAGGATCCCCAGATGAAAGTGTTGTGCCAGGAGGGTGTGACTGTCAGGCCAGAGTGAAGAGGACCAGAAGCCCTGGCAGGGGCCAGGGGCCAGGAGATCAGCTGAGCGATGAGGGAACTCTGAGCAGGTGAGGCCCGGCAGAAACGAGTCCAGCTGGCTCTTTGCTAGTGAGGCACTGCCCCTATGCTGGGAACACCTGCCCGCACCCCGCTCACCAGATTCGACGGACGTGACCATCTTTTTCCAGACACGGTACTGCAGGGAGCCCAGATACTTGCAGACGTCAATGAGCATGTCGGGCTGCACGGGCTCTGGCTCCGAGGTACATAAGAGTCTAGGAAGGAGAACTGGGTATTGAGCAGGGCCTGGGCCATGGATCCTCAGCCAGACTGGGCTAACTGGAATCCAGCAACAGGACTTGTTCCCTTGCCTTGAGCTCAAGTTTCCTGGCCACCTTCCCCAAGACAAGACTGGACTGGACTTAGACGGGAGATGGGCCAGGGGCCAAGCGGGCTGCTATAGTCCTTCAGCGTGTAGTACCAGGCTCACCCTGCCCCGACTGGGAGGAATACCAATAGGAGGTTCTTTGCCACAGCTGCCACTCTTGTGAGCAGAAATCACACTTACGCATTTGGCTCAAGGGATGTCTGAGCTGGAAGTGACCCTAAAGGTGCTTTAGTCCACCAGGCTCAAGGTGTCATCAGGCCTTTGCTTGCACACTGCTAGTCAGTAATGAGCACAGCGAGCCCCCCGCTGCCTCTTGCTCTCTCTCCCATCTTTGGGCAGCTCTGACTGGGACACAGCTCTTCCTCATTCAGCCCTGTGAACCCAACAACCAGCCACATCGACCAGCGTGGCCTGGGGCTCCCAGAGGCAGGAGGCCAACAAGAAGTGAGCCAGGTATTGGATGACCTGCTGAGAAATAGGAGCCCACGTTCTCCCTTCCTGCATAGTGGCCAGGGACTCCCCACTCTAAAGAGAATAATGTTCCGCCCCAAAACCAACCACATTTAGAAGGCTGTGGAAGAGGGCGGTCTCCACCTGGCTAGGCCCTATTCTCGGAGTCACACCCAGCTGCCTGTGTTACTTGTCTGGCCCTGGGGCCACTGAAGTTTGAACCCCTGGTATTCTGCCTGCTCCTCCCCTCCCCTCCACCGGCTTTCACAACTTACCGGCGTTTTCGGCTCTTATGTTTCTGGGGAAAAAAGAAAAAGAAACACAGATGTAGAGAAAATGTGTGTGCCTGACCACAAAAGGAGTCATGCACACCATGTTCATAGATCAGAAGACTTAAATATGAAGATGTCAAACTTTCTGCTACAGTTTGAACGTGTCCCCTAAAAGTTCAGATGTTGGAAACCTAAACCCCAGTGCACCAATGTTGGGATGTGAGGCCTAATGAGATGAGACTGAGTCATAATCACAGGGTGGGCTAGTTATCACCACGGCAGGCTGTCAAAAAGTGAGGCCAGGCCCCGGCGCCTCTCTCTGTTGCACAGGCCACCTTCTGCCATAAGATGACATTTGCCTGGTACCAGAGCTCAGGGGCTTTCTGGCCTCCAGAACATAAGCCAAACAAACTTCTACTGTATACAAGTCACCCAGCCTGTGGTGTTCTGCAACACTAACCAAGTTCATCTAGAGATTCAGCGTAATTTCTATCCCAGCTGGCTTCTTTGCAAAAACTGAAAAACTGATCCTAAAAGTCATACAAAAAATTCAAAGGACCCAGAATAGCCAAAACACTATATTATTCGGCCAGCGAAAGGAATAAAGTACTGATATATGCTACAACATGAATAAAGTTCAAAACACTACGCTAAGTGAAAAAGGCCAGTCACAAAAGGCCACGTATCATCAAATTCCACCACCTTATATGAAAGATCTAATAGGTAAATCTAGATGGGCAGAAAGTAGGGTTGCCAAGGACTGGAGAGTGATGGCTTGCAGATATGTGACAAGGTTGCTTTGGGGTGATGAAATATTCCAAAATTCATAGTCCTGCCAGTTGCCCAACTTTGTATATGCTAAATTTCATAGAACTGTACATTTTAAATGGGTGAATTGCACAGTATGTGAATTATATCTCAATAAAGGTTTTTTTTAAAAGGAGTCACACACCATTCTTGAAAGTACTCTGGGTACTGGGCAAGACAACACTTCCAATTTCCTAAAGAGAACTGGCAAGAAACCTGGCTTTTAGAACCCAGCAAATGATCTCATAATCAGTGGCATTTTGGAGACAGGAGACATCACAGTTCAAAGGAAGGCTCTGATAAAGCAGAGAACAGATAAAGGTCTTGCCCAGGACATGACACCTGCCTGAACAGAGACAGTCTCCGTCCTTTGTTACTCTGTTCTACAAAGTCTCCCTTTTCCGGAGAGTTCAGCAACTCTGCTGCTATCCTGACTGATTTACAAACCAGCTTTCCAGTTATAGGAACTTCTCTGTAAGGACCAATGACTCATGAGGTGGAAATGAAATCAATAAAGGAAGTAAAGATGAACTCGGTATTATTAAAAAGAGAATAAAATCATCTTAAGGAGGAAGAATATACAGGCATCATATGTAAATCCAAAATTTAAATAACTGGATAATTTTAAGAGACTCCATTGTATAAAAGAGAAGAAACAAAAAATGAGTGGCAAGAATGAGTGTAAGAGAATGTGGGGGTGGGGGGAGGAGAAGAAAAAGTCAGAGAAAAATAAGAGGCTCCCAGGGAACTCTGCTCTAATGACAATCGTTTTAGTCTTTTGACACAAAACACATCACCTATGGGCCCCTCTAGGCCAGTACCCAAGAACTCTGGGAAGACTGGGTTGGGCACAGCTGATGAGCACCATCTCCTGGCGGGTCCCGGGCACCTGGCCCGTCCCTGAACCCAGATGCTGAGCTCCTTACCATGAGAAAAGAAACATCATCTTCCTTCATCTCCATCTGCAGACGCTCAATCTCACGGGCCAGCGCCTCCGTCTTCTCTCTGAGCTGCTTCATCTTCTCCTCAGCCAGAAGCTGCTTCTGCCTGGCCTCGAGGGCCATGGCGTCCAGAACGGCCTGCTCCTCCACTCTCAGGAACTCACGCAGTTTGCCGAACTCCTGCCGGATGCGACTTTCCAGCCAGGCAGCCTCCACCTACAGAGGAGAGCAGGCGGGAGGCAGAGGTCAGATGCGCAGGGGACCTCAGCCAACACCCAGCCCTGAGACTTCCAGATTCCTGCTAAAGAAACCCTATATCGATCCCTTATGGATGAAAGCATACACTTTAAATCATAAACACAAAAAGCACTTAAAAAGTGAAGACAAAGAAGTATTTATCTTGGAAGGAGAAAGACATTTCTGGGCATAACGTGAAACCTTAAAGAAAGAATGAGATAATTAAATACATAGAAAATACAAGATTCTGTATGGCAAGACTATTAATATAGTCAAATATACAAATGTAATTCCTTAACAACTACTGGAAAAATAAGTCAAAATGTGTGCTCTAGCAGTGGCAGGTAAACAATCTCACCTTTGGATTTAGAGTTCAATACAGAGGCTCCTCGACTCAGGATGGGGTTATGTCCCAACAAACCCACAGTAAGTTGAAAATGTGTTTAATACGCCCAACCTATCAAATATCATGGTATAGTTTAGCATACCTTAAATGAGTTCAGGATACTTGCATCAGCCAACAGTTGAGCAAAATCATCTAACGCAAAGACTATTTACTTTAATTTATTTTTATTTTGTTAGAGATGGGGTTTTGCTCTGGCTCCCAGTACGGAGTGCAGTGGCATGATCATAGCTCACTATAGCCTCAAACTCCTGGGCTCAAGTGATCCTCCTGCTTTAGCCTCCTGGGTAGCTACAGCCACGTGCCACCATGCCTGGCTAATTTTTTTCATTTTTAAGGACAGGATTGTTGCGCGATATGGTGTTGCAGAGGATAAAATCAACACTGAAATTTTAAGTTAAAGAGGGAAGACTGCCTTCACGCAGGCAGGCAGTGCCTCAGTTTATTTCTTACAAGCTTATATACTCTTAACAACCTAAGTTCTACACATATACTTGATAGTAAGTCAGTTGGCAGCAAGTAGTCTATAAGATAAGAGCACAAAGAAACCATACAGAGCTGCCACAAAAACTTATTCAGTCTGTAAACAGCAGATGCAACCTTTAACCGAGATGTGCATTAACTTATCTTGCTTTCCACTTTCAAGGTCCCTTCCAGGACATTCCAGAGACAGCCAGGCTCTGCTTGCAAAGTCTGCCTCCTGTGTGATAAGCTTGCTAATCAGTTTGGAGGGTCTTAAAGGAACATCCCTTCATGTGGATTCTAAGAAAGCTTCTTTAAACATAAGTCAATGGCACTCAAAGTTACATTGAGATTACACAGGATCTTGCTATGTTGCCCAGGCTGGTTGTGAACTCCTGGGCTCAAGTGATCTTCTCGCCGTGGCCTCCCAAGTACCTGGGACTACAGGCACAAACTATCACATGACCATACTCAGCCAAATACTATTTTGTAATAAAGTGATGACTGTCTCATGTAATTTATTGAATACTATATTGAAAGTGAAAGACCAGATACTTCTACGGGCACTTGAAGTACAGTTTCCACTGAATGCACATTAATGTCGCACCAGTGTAAAATGAAAAAGAATCGAACCATTCTAAGTTATGGACCACTGGTATGTTTATGGCTCTGGAAATACATTAACAAAATGATTCACTGACAAAGTGAAAATGCCCAGGAAAAGTGATTCAACTAAAAAAGAAATGACAAACTAGAAAAAGCATTTGTTATTATTCTTAAGGTACAAAGTACTTTTACAAATCAACTAGGAGAAAAGACAAATATTCCAAGGGGAAAAAAAGAATATGAATTGGCATTAGAAGTCATGCATATAGCTACTACAGTAGTAAAAAGATGTACAAACTTACCAATAACCAAAGACATGAAATGGGAACCGATAAAAGACCCGATAATGGCATGTTAGAGAAAGTGGAAACCCTGATGAGAAAAATTAGCAAGTGCACAGTCAACTGCCATCATCACAACTATACCTGACAGCCTCGTCATAAAGGGGTTAACACCAAAACTTCCACTTCTCTCATTGACTGGATTAATGAACTTAACAGAAAAAGCGTTGATCAGAAGAAAGAATTCTAGAGGCTTCACACTTCATCATATCGCCCTTAGCTCAGGAGTCTATGTTGCCTGCGATGGGCAAGTGGTGTTGCTGCCTGGCCAGATGGACACTCCCCACTACCATCCCCATACAAGGCAAGCCAGTCTGATGGCTTCAGTCACAAAAGGAAATCAAGCAAAAGGACAGCGATAAACACAATTCCTGAAAAAAACAACTCAAAGGGGTGCTCCAGCAACGGCAGGTTAGCCATCTCATTTTGGAGTTGGAATTTTAGTATATGTCCATGGCTCTGACATAAGATGACAAAATGATTCACCAAAAAAGAGAAAACTCTGCAATCAGTGTGTTAGTCCGTAAGACTTCAGAAAAGCTGAATGACTTCTGTCTGTTGGGTGCTTTATATGAACTATCTTATCTGAATGTTTAAAAAAAAAAAATCTTAGGAAGAAAGAATTGTTCTCTTTTTACAGAGGAGGGGGTTAGCTTGGAGGAGGTTGAGAGAGTTGCCTGGGGAACTTGGCTTGGATTGGAAACTAGGGCTGCTTTGAGGTCACTGTCCCGGATGGTATTTCACACAATCCTGTCTTCTGCCCTGTGGCTCACAGTAAAGCTCTTGGGGGGGGTGACCAGCAGCCCACCAGACATGTCTTAGCTGGAGCTGGGCTGAGTCCCACTTAGCAGTAGTCACCAGGAGCCACATCAGCAAGTGACAAATCAGAGCCAGGATCAACAGTCAGGTTGTCAGTCCCCACAGGACCCAGATGAAGATAGAGAACTGAGGCAGAAGAGTGGAGACAGGAGAGCCAATTCATCCACTTCACTCATTTAATCAACAAACATTAATTTGTCATCTATTATATGCTAAAAACTCTTCTCATACTTGTCAACAGTATGCTCTGCTTTCATTATATTCTGATGGGAGGAGATAATTTAAAAAACAACAAATAGAAAGCAAAAAGGTAATTACAGGTAATGAAGAGTCACAGAAAAAAAAATAAATCAGGGTGGTAGTGAAAGAGGAGGGCTATCATCAGAGCAGGTGATGAGGAAAGCTTCCTGAAAGGGACACCTGAGTTGAGACATTAATGGCAAAGATGCTGAGCGTGGGGCCTGGGGAGAAGACTTAGTTTGTTTAAGAGACTGAAAGCCGGCCAGGGTAGCAGGAGCAGAGAGTGCCGGGCTGAGAAGCAGGACATGAAGTGGAGGGCCAGGCAGGGGTCGGGCACGGCCTTGGAGCGTGGTGGGAAGCCACCGGGCAGTTTTCAGCAGAGGAGTGGCATGGTAGCTGTTTCTCTAAAAGGTCACCTGGTTCGTGAGCACAGCAGGATGCAAAGCCAGAGCACGGGCCAGATGGGGCCAGATGAGCAGTGATGCTGACCTGGACCAGGCCGGCAGCAGAGAGGGGATGAGGCAGACGGGTGTGGTGTATTTTGGAGACAGGGCCAGGACTGCTAATGGAGTGCACATGGGGAATGGGAAGACATGGGGACCACTAGTGAACCCCAGGTCATCAGGGCTCAAGTGCAGGGCAGGTGGGGAGGAGAGGTATGAGCTGAAATCATTCTTAGCCGCGGTGCAGATGGTACAGATGGATATGTAAGCTGCTCCTGTGGCTGTTCCTGTCAGAGCTCAGGAGGGCCACTCTGGTCAGCACTTAGCTACTAGGTGACTTTAGCTAAAGCCAGGCCAGCCCACCTTCGCCCATCCCCCTGCCTGCCCCCATATTCCCTAGTGCCCCCGTCAGCCCACGTGCTCACTCACCTGATTGTGCTTGGCGACAGCCTCATAGGAACGCCGCATGGCCCAAAAGGCCTTGGCCTTCTCCCGCAGCGCGTGCTCCATGTTCCTGCACTTGGCCTGGCAGGGGAGAAGAAGACATGGGGAGGCAGGTGAGGCTGGAGGTTGGGCAGGGAGAACAGACACACCACGCCTGCATGGGAGTGCTGCTTCCACATGAGCGTGACGCAGCTGTGTCTACCAACCCAGACAGTACCAAGCCCTGCAGGCACAGCTGAGCAAGTAGGCTCCTGACCTTGAATCATAACTTTATAGCATAAAGGGTGCTCAGATGGGGAGACAGGGCTGAGAAGGGACCGGTCTCTTCCTATGCTGCTCACATTACAACATAAAGGGGAGGCCTGCTTGAGCCCAAAGCTGGGCCTGAACCCCTAGGCTGTGTGGCTAACAGTAAAAGCAATATGGTCACAGTTCCCCTTGCAACTTTCCAAACCAGATGGGTCTGCGGTCACTACTGTGTGGGTCTGATAGTTGGGGCTAACTTGGTCACTCCCCTAGGGTTCAATTACTGCTCACCTAAATTTGCCTCCCACCCTTCCTTAATCTGATGTTCTAATTCTGTTTGTATAAGTAAAATACTTTACGCAGCAGGTTCAAATAGTTTTTGCTTAGTGCGTTTTGTTTTTAAAACTTTAATCATTGCTTCTGATCTCCTTGGACTCTTTAAAGAACGACCTTGACTTTTAGGCTGGATTCCCACTGTTTGTCCAAGACCAATCATTTTCTCTCCACCGCACCCTCTTTTCTCTACACTGAGAAAACTTCTCGAGTTTTTTCTTAGGAAAACTAATAACAATTCTAATAATATTAATTATAAATTAACTATCTCTTACTGTGCCAGGGACTATGCTAATTACTTAACAAAGTATGTCATTTAGTCATTATCCCTACTAGGTAAGTAACGTTATCTGCCCCACTGTATGGATGAGAAAGTGAAGCTTAGTGGGAAAAAGACTAGCCAGCAGTGCACAGCCGGTGCCCAGGGCATGAATAGCTGTGCAGGTAGCCACTCTGTTGGCCACAGGGACCCCATCCTCCTGGGCAATAAGAGTTTAAGCTGCTAGATGTTGGGGTGACTTGTTATGTAATAAGAGGTAATACAGATCTGTCCCCCAAAATCCTCCTCCCCACCCAGATCTGATTTAGATCATCAGAGTCTAGATTTTGGATAAGGCATTTGGAAAGCTTGGAGAGCATGAGAGGGAGAGAGGTTTGTGATGCATTAGGAGCCAGAGGGCAGATGAGGGGCAGCCTCAAAAATGGCCCCAGAGAAACCCACCTCCTGGTACTGATGCCTTTATAAAATCCCCTCCCCTATGAGCTAGACCTGGTGACATGCTTCTAAATAACAGAATGTGGCAAAAATAAAGGTAAGTCACCTCTGAGATTAAGTGGCAATGCCAGTGCACTCCTGGCCTGGGTCCCGGCTCATATAGATGGCAGCTGCCATCTGTTAGGGGCAGGAACTAACGGTGGCCTCCAACCTACAGTGGTGAGGGACTGAGGCTCTCAGACCAACAGCCCAGGAGGACCTGCATCCAGCCAACACCCCCAAGTGAGCCTGAAGTCAGACCCTGCCCTGGGCGAGCCATCAGATGAGACCACAGCCCTGGCCATCACCTCCACTGCAGCCTTGTGACCCACAGAAACTGTGAGGTAACAAGGATCCATTGGTGCTAAGTTTTGGGGAAATGTGCTGTAAGAAACAGAAAACTAGCCCATCAGTCCTGTTCGGCAGCCTAGCCTTTTAACTCTTGTGGTACAAAAATAAACAGTTACCGATTTCATTTTCTGTCAGTTCTATTTTCTACTTATTTTGATCATTTTTATGTTATTAATAATACTTAACAGATTTTTAAACATTGTTTTCTGTAGTATGTCATGTCTTAAGATGTGTCTCCTATAAAATAAAATAACATTAGTACGAGCACCCCATAAGGCCACTGAAATGTCATCCCAATGTTTTACTTTGTAGAGTGAGATTTTTGATGTGAAGTCATGCAAAAGAGTCCAAAACGACACTTCCATCTTCTGCCAAGTAAGTAAGTACAAATGGCAGGGGTGAAGCAGCTGTCCACACATGTAACCCAGGGGAGTGCGGGCCCCAAAACAGCAGAGCCCAGCCCTCTACCCTCTGATCCTACCCTTGGGGGTTTATGGGACAGTGAGAATGGGGAAAGGCGTTTGATCTTCTCAGACTTCTTAACCACTAGGAGAGTTGTGATTTACATCAGAAAAGACCGAACCTAAAACGGACCTTCTGGTCATCTGGTAAGACTAAGCAAAAATTTTATTATTATTAGTAAGCTGTTATCACTGGGCAAGTACTATACACCAAGCACTAAATTATGTGCTTTACAAACATCATGTTATATTCTATTTAATTCTATTCTTTAATTCAAATTCTCCTATAAGGTAGACACTATGATTCTTACTACAAAGAGGAGAAAATCAGGCCCAGAGGAGGTAACTAGCTTGCCACAGCAGTAGAGTCAGTGGCAGAAATTGGATGTGTATGCAGAACTGCTGAGCCCTAAAGGCCAGGTTCTCAGCCACCACGCCACATACCCAATTTCACCACAAGGGCTCCCATTATGTTTGTCTAGTTGTCTTTGTATTTTTAAACATATCTTAATTCCAAATTTGTCTTTCAATGTGTTGCCAGATTTCTTTAGTTCTGAAAAATAAAAGCTTATAATTCTGCAATGATTCTGCCCAATTCCGCAAATAACCTTATTAATGAATCTTTGTTCCCATAAACGTCAAGCAAAACAACGCACTTTAAATGCTAATGGATATTCAAAAACTGGAAACAACTCAAATGTCCATCAATAAAAGATGCTGGGGTATATTCATATGAGGGAAAACCACTTAGCAATAAAAAAGGAACAGAAGTGCCGATACACATAACATAATTGAATCCAAAAGATTTGCATTATTTTAGAGAAGAGATGCTAAATGCATAAGAGTACATAAAGCATCACCCATCTGTGTGAAGGTTTAGAACAGGCAACATCATGTGAGAAAAACCAGAACACGGCTATCTCCTGGTGATGGAAATGTTTTATATTTTGTTTGGGGTGCAGGTTACAGGTGTATATGACAGTAGAACTCATTGAACTGAACATTTAAGACCTATGCGTTTTCTTGTATGTAAATTATGCCTATAAATCTTAAAATTCGGAAGTTTTAGCTTTTTCTTATCACTAAGAGTACTTCCTTGACGAAAGAAAACTCTTTCCTTTTCATTTCTCTCAGGTTTTATTATCATCATTTTTACCTTTCAACCTCCTGCTGTCGGTGATTTGTTTTGGGGGGCATAAAACATAAATGTGTTAATTTCTTAATTACAAATTGATCACCCCTTAATGACTACCCAACAAGGGCCCCTTACCTTTCCTTAACCCATCCCCTTCTTCTTCCCTGAGAGAACTACTTTCCTCATTTTTATAGCATTCTCTTGCTTTTCTTTATAGTTTTATCACCCACGTACGCACCCTTAGCCTAAAATATATATACTTTAGTTTTGCCTATTTTTAAACTTGATTTCACCGGCATCATACTCCCATGTATTCTTTTGTGTGCTGTTTATTTAATATAAGATTTGTAGGACTCAACTGCATCATCAACCGTAAGTCAGTCTACTTGTTTTCTTTGTTGTGTAGGATTCCACTGTATGAATAACCAGATGTTTATTCACTTCCATTGTTAACGGACAGCTGGAGTAATACACATGGTTAAGAACCTTCCTGAATGTGTTCCTGGGGGGCACATGTGCTCTCATTTCTCCAGTTTATTCTCGGGGGTAGAACTACTGGGCCACTAGCTATATCTTCAAATAAGTAGATAATGCCAAACTGCTTTCTCAAAGCAGTTATACCCATCTATATAACACGAGCAATGTCAATGGAAAATGCTTATTGACCACTTAGGTCTTTGCTTTTAATTATCTGGTCAAGTCTTCTGCCCATTTTTCTGTGGGGCTGCCTCTCCATTCCTAGTTTGTAGGAATTTGATATATATGCACAATGTACGTCTTTGATCAGGGAGATGTATAATTCGTACTTCCTACTGTGTCATTTACCTTTGTTAATGTCAATAAGGTCAAATCTAATCAATCTTTTCCTTTATGATTGGTGTGTTTAGTTTTACGAGACCTCTATACTGAGGTCCCCAAGATAATCCCCTAGGTTATTTTCTCAAGCTTCATAGCTTTCTGTTCACATTCAGGTGTAATGTAGATATCTGGATATTTTTCTATGTGGTGTGAATGGGTAGCTCATTGTCTCAGTACCAATATTTAAAAAGACCGTCATTCGCATTGATCTGCAGAGCCACCTGTGCCCTAAATCAAAGATGGATTTGTTTCTTGGCTCTAGTCTGCCTCCCTGGCCCATCTGTTTATCCTTGTGCCAATATCACATGGTCTTAATTCCTGTAGCTGTGAAATAAGATGATCTCTGAGAGGTATCTCTTCAAGATTGTCTTGGCAATTCTAGGCCCTTTGGGTGTCTCATAAATTTCAGAATTAGCTTGTCAAGTTGCACAAAAATAATCACGTTGGGATTTGGATCAGTGTGGTTTTGTCTCTATAGATCAATCTGGGGAAAACAGATGTCTGAACACCGAGTCTCCTAATCTATGAACATGATGTAATCACCAGTTACTTAACCTTCTTTAATGTCTCTCAATGAAGTATTTTTTCCTACCAAAGTTTTGCATATCTTTTATTAATTTCTTCTGAGGTACTTGATTTTTATACTAGTATAAACATAGCTTTATTTTATTTTCTATTTACTAGTAATAAATAAAAATACAGCTAATTTTATAACTTGATTTTACTGATTCAGCATTCTGCCTAAATTTATTGATGCTCGTAATTTGGCTATGGAATCTTTTTATTTTTTATGCAATGGAAATTTTAATGCAGAAATACGCAATCATATTATCTACATATAATGCCACTCTTGTTTTCCCTATTTCCAAACCTTTTTATTTATGATTCTTGCCTTACTTCATTGACAAGAATATCTAGTACAAAGGTGAGTAGAATAGGTCATAATGGGCATTACTGTCTTTCGTGATCTTAATAAACAAGCTTGTAATGTCATCTCATTAAATATATTATTTGCTGTAAGTTTTTTAGTAGATAACTTTACTCAGGTTAATGAAATTCCTTCCATTCCTAGTTTGGTTAAGTTTTTTTTAATCACCAAAAGATGGTGAATTTTACCAAATGCTTTTTCACCTATTGAGATAATCAAATTAAAAAGTATACAGTTGAATTTTGTTTTCTCATCCAGTTGGACAACCACTGTCATTTAATAGGTAATTACTGAAATATCTGCATTTAACACATTAACTGCCACAGAGGTTATATTTAACTTTTTCGAGCCTGGGGCCTCAGAAAGCATATATAACTCACCTGTGTCTTGACTATCTTGACCTAATTAAACAACATAGCCTCAAGGAAAAAAATACTTTTTCTAGATCTAGAAGGAAGGATCGTTCCTTCCCCCTGATGTTCACACTGCACCTGCCCAGCACGCACACAGCATTGCAGGTGGTGTGTTAAATCATGGTACAACCTCTTTCTGTGCTATTTGTCCTGCTTATTCTATTTTTCTTTTTCTTATATTCCCTTTTTTGAGGGGGATTTACTTTTTTCCCTTCTATGCTTTTAGTGGTTAACCTAGAAAATACTACACATGAAAGGTATAAAGTTTAATGCATCTAAATAATATTCTTCTCTGTTTGCTTTTGATATTCTTATTTTAACACTGCACTCTACACATGCCACTAAATACTTGATATTCTTATTTTAACACTGAACTCTACATATGCCACTAAACATGCTTGTATCAGAAATGGACCCACCATTCAAGAAACCTACCAGTTGCCCATGGAGCACTTGAATGAACAGAGACAGTCACTACTGGGGGCTGTGGTACAACCTTGGGGAGGACCCTCACTGCTCTGGGTGGAGCTCATTGGCCCAAGAAGGGTCTGGAGCATCCCCCTGGCCCCAAACACAGGTGAGCAAAGAAGCCCTGGTTTTGGCATCACATAATATCTAAGATTACTTAGTTATAAATACGCACAAAATAGGAGTTTTTTACTTACAGCAAAGGATTCACAATGTGATCACAAAGTCTTTAAATCACTACTTGATTCCTTAAGCAGCAAATTACAGTTGCATATTTAATGCCTTAAGCACTTGACAAAAATCACGTCACCCACACATCTGTTAAAAGATAGGTGCTCTGTGGAATAATAAGGGTGAGGGGAAGAGAGAGTGAGGTCTTCGCATAAAAGGGGTGAGGGAAAGAGAGAGTAGTCTATTATTCCATGAGGTCTTCACAGCCCCTTATTAAAGTGCTAGGGCTGCATCTTCCTGGCCTAAGCCCAGCTTTGTGTCCTGTGAGACTCGGCTTATGCCAACGCTTCAATGGTTTCCGCCTGCTTCCCCCAATGATCTCAGCATCACCTTGGAAACTCAGCTCTGACACCCTCATTTCCTTCAGGAAACCACCCTCATCTCGCCAGTGCTAGTTCCGGTCAGGTGTGTCTGTGGGGACTCTCACAGTGCCTGGGCCCTTTATGCTGCCACTCACTAGCCTGAAGCTCCTATCCTCCAGGTCCTCTCCACCCAGCATGCGGGGTGCAGCACTCCTTTACAGAAGGAACACCTGCTTTGCCAGGTGAGAGCTTTGCTGAGTTTCCTGGCCGTCCTCAGGCCTGGGTACAAAGCAGATGCCCAGGTCACCACTCGCCCACCAGCGAGGACATCAAATGCCCACGTTCCTTCCACTACACTACCTCGTACTGAGGGTTAGGAAGGCTGATTTGGAGCCTGGTCTTTGTCACTAACCACCAGTGAGTTGGTAACTCCAGCTATCGAGCTGTTCGCTTTAAAAACAAAGGTATAAAAGTCTCCATGTTCTCTTAAATTTTACCATAAAAACAAAGAATGTTGTTTTCTGTCTGCGCTTAGCTGGCCTGTCACCTGAGCCTCCTGTCTTTTCTCCTATTTCAAATGTTTATTTTCAGGCAGAAGGATGCAGTGGGTCAGAGCAGGCATCCAGCCACCCAGGTTCAACTCCCACCTTCTATACCTAACAGCAGGTGAGCAAGTTCCCTAACTTCTCTGAACCTCAGTTCTCTCATCTGGATAAGACTACTGAGCTCAAAGGACTGCTGTGAGGACTCCACAAGTTATCCATGTAAAATGACTACAAGAGAGCGGCAGGCACAGGCGGCATCCAGTGACTGCTGGCTCCTGTTACTTACTGAGTGCTGCTCATATGCCTGGTAATTTCACTCTCCTGCTGGTATGTGCCAGCTTTCTGTGGCGACTCAATCTCACTCAACTCCAAGTCAGTCTCCTGCATCTTTCCTTCCCTTTGATGTTCACACTGCACCAGACCAGCATGGAGGCCACACCACTCAGGAGCCTCCGTCAGCAGAGTCTAGTAAGACCCCTGCCCTGCCACTGGGCACATGCCTGAACCAGAAGACAATGACCGTCCTCTGGTGCAGCTGGAGAGCTAGCAAGGCCTGGCCTAAAAGCTGAGGTCCGAGAAGAGAGTGAGTAGTTAGGAAAGGGAGGAAAAGTTTTACAAGGGAGCAGACTTGGAATGTGGCTTGAGAGACACTCAGAATACGCTGGGGTTAGATTCAGCCAGACTGATTCTAAGAAGGTAATGGGGTGGGGTGAAGTTCTGGGGCACTGGTGGCAAAGAATGGTTCAGGTCAGTCCCTTGGGATGGGTAAAAAAAGAGACTGTCCAGGCACAGTAACTCACACCTGTAAACCCAGCACTTTGGGAGGCCAAAGCAGCAGGATCTCTTGAGTCCAAGAGTTTGAGACCAGCCTGGGCAACAAAGCAAGATCCTGTCTCTCTTAACAAATTTAGCCAGGAAAAAAAAAAAATGTAGCCAGGCATGGTATCATGTACCTGTAGTCCAGCTACTCAGGAGCCTGAGGAAGGAGGACTGTTTGAGCCCAGGAATTAAGAGGCTATAGTAAGTGGTAACTGTACACTGCCCTCCAGCCTGGGGGACAGAGCAAGACCCTAAGGAAAGGAAAGAAAAAAACTAGACAAGGCAGCTCACAGGTCTGCAACTCCATGGGACTTAGGACAAGTCTGCTGTTGAAGACTCAAGCCACAGAGAACTTCAACCAGGAGTCTGAAACCTGAGTTCTAATCCTAGGATGTGACATGTTAATTCCATCACCACAATGAGTGGCTATCCAAGTTTCTACTTTCTCATTAGTAAAATGTAAACACCTCCTCATATTCTCTTGTGGGTCTGTATCTGTGCCTCTTGAGGATGTTTTCATTTCATGATAACCTAGAACAATACTAAGATGAGCCTATTCTGAGTCATCTCATAAACAGAGAGCTGACACACACTTTTGGCTCCTACAACTTCTGCACCAGCGTTTGTGTTTTGTAACTTACATGCTATCAGACTATTACAGCATTCATTGCCTCGGCCTCGTAAGAAGAGAAATACACTTAGCAAGTGCAGAATGTGCTGGAGCCAAATGAAGGCCAATCCCGTCACATGAAAGTTTCAGAGTTCTTCAAACAGGGACATTTTGGCAAATCGGGTAATCATTTGCAACAGAGTAAAAGGGGAATCAAGAGTATTGTTTCCAGGAGGAGAGATTTTTGTTTCAGCAAAATGAAATCCTATAATTATTATTTTATTATTGATTTTAAGTTTTATTTGTATTTTATCTATCAGCTTCCTTCAGTTTTATTGCTTAAATGGTGTATAAGCAAGGGAATTTACAGCAATTTCATGTTTGTGGGCATGCGAGTAACATAATAAAGTCAGTCACACTGCTGGATTATTTTTTTTCTTTAAGAAGAATGCAGACTTGTTCAAGTTTGAGAAACGTTGCCCTCCAGGATTTCCAAAGGTCCCTCCAAGCACTCATCCATTCTAGAGTTCTAATTTAAACACTAAGCCATGCTCTGAATGTCATCAATGATTCCCATCACCTGCATTGCACTTAGGACAAAAATCCCAGCTCTCTAATGACCCCCCGCCCCCCGTGGGGTCTGTCCTAGACCCCCTCATTCCTCATTTGAAACATCTCCCTGTCACTGCAGGCCACGTCCTGCACCCCCTCACTGCTAGCTTCCCTCTTAGCGCCTCTCTGTGAAGTCACTTCCTCAGAGACTCCATCTCATGCCTCGTATGACAAGAACAGGCCCCTCTTACAATCTCCCACCCCATCCTGTGCTGTCCTTCACTGGAATGTTAGGCTGAATCAGTGTAATTTTCAGTGGGATGATTCAATCGTGCCCACCTGACTCCATGGAGGCTGGGTCTATCTTAAACTGTCCTGTCCCGTACTGCACATACTGTGCCTGGCACATAGTAGGCATTTAGTCACCACTTTCTTCTGCCAGTTCACACACAGTGGGTCAATAGCCATTCACATCTCTAATGCCCACACACACAGCTGGCTGTCCCCAGGGCTCTGGGATGAGGGAAACCTCCCTCAAAGTCTAGGACCAGAGTGAGGACTGAATACGGCCCCAGATGAACTCTCTACTTGCTCTGTGACTTTGGACAAGTTACTTAACCTGAGACTCAAGAGTCATTGCCCACCTATAACAAACTGAACAATGCTCTCCCCTCCCCCATGTGCACTTTCTAAACCCTGGAACCTGTGGACTTGTTACTTTACACGACAGATGGACTTCGCAGTGATTAAATTTTGATACAGGGAGATTATCCTGGATTAGACAGTTTGGCCCAATGTAATCACTAGAATCCCTGTAAGAGGGAAGTAGAATTAGTTACAGAAGGTAATGTGACAGAAGATGCGGCCAAATGATGTACTGTAGAGGTGGAGGTAGGGACCCAGGAGCGAGAGAAGGCAAGGAAATAAATTCTCCCCTAGAGCCTCCAAAAGGAATGAAGCCCTCCTGACACCTTGATTTAGGACTTCCAACCTCTACAACTATAGGATGATAAGTTCATGCTGTTTTAAGCCATTATGTTTGTGACCATTTAGTATGGCAGTAATAGGAAACTCATATACGACCTCATGGTGTTTTTGTGAGCATTAAATTGTTGAACACTCAATGCACTCAGCACACAAAACATATTAACTGGCATGATCATTACTTTTGCTGAGCTCCACACATAATTGCCAAAGTTATCTCTTTCTAAACTACGAATCTCATCACAAAATCCCTTACTTAGAACCTTCGAGGGCTTCCACAGCGCACAATGGAAAAGCCCCTGGGCGGGTCACACAGCCTCTGACCTGCCCCTTCATCCCTCAGCCTCCTCTAATCACACAGAACCCCACCTTGTCTCCTGACTGGCTTTCCTGCTGCCTTCCAGTCCCCTTGAACTTCCTCAAAATGAATATGGAACTGCAGTCAACTTTTGATATTTTATAACAAAGGCATCGCAAAAAAATAAAGAAAGAAAGAAAGGAGAGGGCAACTGGAGGACCAGACATTGGGATGCTCACAGGGCCTCCTTTTCAGTATATTCAGCTTCCTCCAAGCAGACGCTGTTCTCCAAACTGTGGGTGTTGACTCACGTATTAGTAGGTCATGAAGCAAATTTAGTTTTTCCACACTGTTTCTAACTGTAACTGTTAAAAAGTGAAGTAACAGAAAATGCCAGAGTACAAGATACATTGTCAGAAAACTTTACTTCAATTGATACATATGTTCTAGGGTGTTCTGGGTCACAATGGACAATGAATTTATTCCTGTCAGCTACAAACATTTTGAAAAATGCTGAGCCTGGCTAACCCTTATTTTCTGATCATTTTTCCTTCCTATACCAAAGAATTCTTCATGTTAAATTTTGCCCTGTAAGGTGGTCCCTGATTTACGTATAGCCACTGGAACCAAAGGAATCAGGATCCTGAGTGATAAGCCAGAATAAGTCACCTGGCAGGGAACAGTGGTGGCTGATTTGGGGAAAATCTTAAGGCCCCACGTGCCTGGAATGGTCTTGAGTTCCTGGTCTACTTCCAAGTTGAGTGTGCCAACCTCGAGAGTTCGTGGGCATTGCCCACATCAGGGCTGCTTAAAGGGGTCACACCCTGGTGGCAGAAGGGGTGCACGCCCGGGTCCCTCTAAAATGCATGGCGCTGTCTTGAGAACACTAAGGAACCCCAGCTCTCACTTTCTGTTTACACTCTCTCTTCTCCCTTCTCGGGCGCTGTGCCCACCTTGATGAAGACAGTCCCTGCACCGAACCAGAGGCTGGGCCGGGCAGGCGGGAGGCGCGGGAGCAGCAGAGCCCGGGGGTGCTGGGATCTGCGCGCGCTCTGCAGCGCTTACCCGAAAGTCGAGGGCAGTGTCCTTCACTGGCAGCACGCGGTGGCCCTGGTGTCGCGGGTCGGCCTGGCACGAACAACACAGCAGCTCCTTGTCTTCGAGGCAGAAGAGGCTCAACTGGCCGCGGTGCGGGCGGCAGAGGCGCGGGGAGCGGCGTCCGGTCCAGTGCGCGCCCTCGGCCTCCTCGTGCAGCAGTTTCTCCACCAGATTGTTGAGGGTGTGGTTGGTGCGCAGGTCGGAGGGCGACGCACGGTCCTTGCACACCGGGCAGGCGGGCACCACCTGCACCTCCCAGCAGCGGCTCACGCACTCGCGGCAGAAGTTGTGGCCGCAGTGCAAAGTCACCGCGTCGCGGAAGGGATCGTAGCACACGGCACACAGCAGCTCCTCCTTGAAAGATCGGGAAGGCCCAGGAGACACATCCGGGTTCGGCTCCATAGTACGGGCCACCGACTCCAGCGCGGAAAGGATTCCCTGCATCACCCACCATCCGCCGAGAGTTGCGCGCCCGCAGCCTGCCGGAAGACGGCGCCCAGCCGCTCCCTCTTGAAGCGCTGAGCGACGGCGGCGCTGACCAATCGCGCGGGCGTACTCGGGAGGCACCGCCTCACTTCCGGTCTGCCCGGGAAATCCCGGAGGAGCGGGGCGGGCTTCTCGCCGTCGGAGTCGGCGACTGCGGTGCGCGGCCACCCCTCACTGCGCTGTGGGACTTCCTCGTCACCGGACGCCTACTTCCGACTTGGGATGGGAAGTGAAGCCTAGGAGCTCCTTCCTTAACCAATCCTGGGAGTCTCGGGAGCGCGAAGTGGGAGAAACCAGGGATCCCGACTTCCTGGCCCTGTGGTAGCGGCTGGGTCTTAAAGCGCCGTCAGTGCTCTCTCCACTTAGGGTGTGCAGTGTCTTTCCACAGACCTATCGCCACTCGTGTGTCAGTCGTTTACTTTTTTGGCCAGTCTTATTCCGGACCCCCGCGGTAAAAAGGAAGCATTTGAGGGAAGAGGGTAGAGGACTTCTGAGAAGACCCGATTCTTAGCTTGTGGTTGAACAGTCTTTCACAATCTTGAATAAAACGCCCGCTACGCGCGCTCGCTCACGCTCTCTCTCCATGAAATGTAAAGATAAACCTGGAACATGAAATAAATATGGAGCGTGACCATGGCATTAGGCAAGTCCCCATTGAAACAGAGATTAAGGACTTCTACAGAGTTTAGCTGGGGGAGCTAGAATCTAAGCTGAATTCTTGCCTGCATAGCAGTCCTGGAATCCTCCAATTGTATTTACCTGCCTCAGTTTAATCACTTTACAGCCTTGAGATGTAGAATACTTTCACATGACATGCTTCCCTTCCTGTTCTCTTGGGATACAGTTCACTTGTTTCATGTTCCTGCATGTTTTGAAAGCAGAGGCCCTGACTGCCAGCTATCTTTTCAAGAATGTGTCTGCGGTGAACACCTTTGGAGAGCAAAAATAATGTCTCCCTCCAAGCAAAGGTGTAGCTGACTTACTCCCCATTTTAAAAGATTCAGATTTCCTAAACGCCGAGTTCTTCTCCTATAACGCAACTGACTATTGTAGCCGTCATCACAGAGTCTTGTGGGAAATGGAGTTCAGGAAACTGTCCTGCTGACAAAACCTTTATTAAGGTAAAGTCTGAGACCCTTTACAGTATTTGACGATTTCCTTTTATAGTTTTTTTCTCACAAAACCTAGGGGAGAGACACCACTAATTCTTATATTGCCTCCAGGGTTCCTTATATGTGGTCTTTGTTCCTCCTGTGTTACCAAGGGAGCTTCCTAAAAGCACAGCTTCCTGAGCCCACTTCAATCTACTCACCTTTTTTGGGGAAGAGGCTCAGAAGTCTGCATTTTCACATATTCATTGGCCCACTAAAATTTGAGAGCCAGTGTTGTGGATTACTTGTCCAACAAATTGTCAGGTCTCCAGCTATGGTTACAAGCCACAAGATGGGGCTAATAACCCTACACTCCAGGCACCTCCCTGGAGAATATTGTATCTTTTTTTTCCCCGCTGTTCTCTTACTCAGGCGTTCCTAGGTGCTCTGTGATTCTGTCTATATTGCTTTCTGCATGTTTTATCCTATTCTTGTCAGATTTTCCTTAATTGTTTTGTGCATTTTTCCCCCCTCATACTCCAGATGAGGCCACAAATCAAAATAAGAACAAACAGTAAAAATTCAGATCAAAAACTGTTGATGGGGGATGGTGCCTGTGGCTCAAAGCATATGTGCTGGCCCCATATGCTGGAGGTGGTGGGTTCAAACCCAGCCCCGGCCACCAAAAACTGCAAAAACAAAAAATGATAATACTGTTGACAGGGCAAGGAGAAAGGATGCTCAATAGGTCAGCTGCAGGGCTGGCAGTACACTTGCAAACATAGCGAACCAGAAATGCAGACATAATAGACCTTGTTCATCAGAGGATTTTCACCAAGGAAATCTTTGAGGAAATCATTGTAGTCTGATTTGGTGTGGAAAACAATGATGGCTTGGACCTTCTCAGAGGCCTAAAGCTTAGGAGAGTGGGTGGGTCTTAGTAGGCCCAAATAATGCTGGAAAACTTCCTTAAGAAATGCTACTTAGGTGGCCCCCATAGTCCAGTGGGTAGGGCGCCGGCCACATACACCGGGACTGGCGGTTTCGAACCTGGCCTGGCCCAGCTAAAATAACAATGACAACTGCAACAACAACAAAAATATAGCCAGGTGTTGTGGCAGGTGCCTGTAGTCCTAGCTGCTTGGGAGGCTGAGGCAAGAGAGTCACTTAAGCCCAAGAGTTTGAGATTCCTGTGAACTGTGACACCACAGCATTCTACCCAGGGTAACATAGTGAGACTCTGTCTCAAAAAAAAAAAAAAAAAAAATTCTACTTAATGCAAGTGACCAGGGTAATGCCGAGACTAGTATAAACTGCCTGACTCTGAGTCAAATTTGTCTGTGGACATCTTTTTTTCTGTGATCCATAAAATAAAATCCACAATTTTTCTCTGTATCTTTTAAGCCATAAATACAAAATGCAACACAAAATGATTTAAGGAAGACAAGGGTTGATTATCTCACATAATAGAAACTTGGGAGGCAAAAAGGCTCCAAGGTTATGTCAGCGGCCTCAGCTTCTTTCCAACTCTGTGCCTATGGCTTTCTTTTGGTCGGCATCTTATCCTGATATGAACCTATGTCCAGAGACATTTCTTCCCTGTATGTCTCATTTTGAAAGCTGAGAAACCTTTCCAAAGACCTTCTGGAAGACTTCCCCTCACACTTTATTGGCCAGAACTGGGTCACATGCTTTAAGTTCATCAGTGGTGAGGGAAATAAGATAACCCTGATTAACTTGTACCAGTCAGGACTTACCGGAGTCACATGGTAGAGAGATGGTTACTGTGATGAATTGGGGGCTTTGCTATTTATGATGAAAGAGGGGGAATTGCCATTAGGAAGGCAACGATTTGGACAATACTTGTATTAAGTCTCCAAATCCATGAACATAGGACATCTTTGCATTTACTGCTGCCTTCTATGATTTTTTTTCGGCAGTGTTTTAGAGTATTCAGTGTCGATGTCTTTCACTTCCTTTGTTGTTTATTCCTTAAGCATTTTGTTCTTTTGGACGCTGTTGTAAGTGGAATTGTTTTCCTTTGCAGATAATTCACTGTCTGCTTTTTTAAAAAGGAAGTTCTGGCTGCATTAAGCTTACTTTCCTGCATGGCAACAGACTTTTGAGCTGAACAGCAGCTGCTCCTGTAGGAGGGACATTTGTTCTCCAATTTGCCACAGTTTCTATCTAGCCAAGCTTCCCTCACATTTCCTGCTTGGCCCCCTCAGGCATTTGGGCTTTAACCCCTTGTTTATATCGACCATGGTGGAATTTACACATTGCTACTATACACTATAGAGGCAAAGGTGCTAGAGTGGTACAGACAGGCAGCCTAGCAACTGAGCAGAACATAATCAGCACTGCTTTTCCATGTTCCTGAAATGTATTTTTAAGTACCCAATTATGTTACTGCAAACATTTTGTAGAGGGATATTTCTGAAATATAGTGTGTGCTTTTTTCCTCTCTAAAATAAAGGATTATTCATGATTTGCCAAAATTGACAATATTGACTGTCCTGGGCTGGGTGATAAAGTGATACCCTCAGGAGTTAATGAAGGATGCAGGGTTGTTTGTCTCCATTCTATTAATGGCCACAGATGCCTGTGTTTTGAGGGCTCTTGTACTTCCTAGGCATTTTTTTGTTTTTCTTTCCTTTCTAAAAGTTCTTCTTTCTCCTAACAGTGCATCTCCCTGCAACAATCTGCTTCCACTTTCTAGTCAGTGTTTCCAGGACTGGAACCAGATAGCCACATTTGTTAGGATTGTAAAAGACGATAATGGCAAGTCGAGGTTTGTGCAGTCACTCCGTTGCTTCAGAGCTTTCCCTTGGGATGTAGGGGACTAGATGAGCTCATTGACAGGTGGAGGTGAGGGATTCAGAGCCAAGAAGTTACGATGCTAACTTGGAGTGGGCAGGGCAAAAGTCTCCTAAAAGACATTCTGCAGCCACTGTGGGAGGTATGGAAGCCCCGAGGTACCCAAAAGCTGTGGGAATGACATGGTGTCTGTGGCATGGAGTCTCTCTCTCTGCCTGTTGCTCTTTAATAGAAAAATGAAAAACCACCCTTATGCCTTTTTTCCATCCCTCACTCTCTCAGAGACCCAGACCAATTTCTCAGGGGCTTAAATATGCCTTTATTTTTCCCATTCACATTGGGTTATTTCCAGAAGTCTCTCTGTCTTCTCTCGTCTTGTCTTTTCTCCTTTCTTCTCTCCTCTCCTCCCGTCCACTCCCCTCCCCTCCCCTCCCTTCCCCTCCCCTCCCCTCTCCTCCTCTCCTCTCTGTCTCTCATTTTGTTTATTTAACTTTTTCATTATGAACATTTCCAAATATACTCCGTATTTTAGAAAGAACAGTATAATTAACCACCACGTACCCATCATTCAGCTTACATTATTACCAGCTTTGCTATTTTTGTTTCTTCTCCTCCCCACATTTTTTGGGGATGAGAGAGGTGGAATATTTGCACGCAACCATTATTTTTTTTCCAGGAACCCATTTTTAAAATTTATAACAGGACATAATATCTGTTAATAGTCAGCTAGGAGGCATAGCACAAGGCATAGGAAATGTGCGTGGGTTATTTACCTCCAGTCCTTCCAACAACTCTGTAAGATAAATTAAGCCCATTATATAGATGAGGAAATTGAGGGTCTACCTTGATTACTACCTAAAAAAGGCTAACTGATGGCATATTAGTTAAGATGCTCTGAAGAACATAAAAGACTTTTTTTTTCCTCTCTCACACACCCCTCAACAGTCACTTCTGACACTGGGTGTTCTCCCATGGACACCAGCTGAGTTGCCTCAAATTCAGTTCAATTCTGACACTAGCAATCTGAATTAGTGTCAGATCCCACAGGCTAAGGGGCTCCGTTCCACGAGACTGTCCCCTTCTTCTTCAGATGCACTTCCAAGTCCCAGGTTGTACCTGAACCTCTGATCGATGAGCTCCCAATGGAGGTCCCCACAGCCCCCCCTCAGGTTTGATGTATTTGCTAGAGTGACTCATAGAGCTCAGGAAAACACTTGGCTTGAATTTACTGGTTTATTGTAAGAACATCACGGAGGCACAGATGAGGAGATGTGCAGGGTGAGGTAGCATGAAGGGGAGGAGCTTCCACACACTCTGATGTGTCACCCTCCGGGAACTTCCCGGGGCTTTAGCCGCCTGGAAGCTCCTGAACCCTCTCGCTTTGGGTTTTTAGGGGGACTTCCTTTCATAGGCATGCCTGATAACACCACTGGCCACTGCGAGCAACTCAACCTTCAGTTCCTCTTCCCTGCCCCCAAGTTGGGGGCACTGAAAGCCCCAACACACTCTAACACTCCAGGGTTTAGGGAGCTGTGGGCCAGGTCAGAGACCCAATGTGTATTTCTTGTTAGACCCCAGTATCACAGATGCCGTTCCAGCCATGGTAACAGAAAGGCCAAAATATGGTAAGCTGAATAACTCAAATTCTCTCACGTAAAAGAAACAGCCTAAATGCCCACCAGCCCAGGATGGATTAACAAGCTGTGGTATATGTATACCATGAAATACTATTCAGACATTTAAAAAGATGGAGACCTTACATCCTTTGTATTAACCTGGATGGAAGTGGAACACATTATTCTTAGTAAAACATCCCAAGTATGGAGAAGTATGAATCCTCAGTACTCAATTTTGATTTAAGGACAATTAATGACCTAATACATGGTGAGGTTGGGAGAAGGAGAGACCTCAGCTGTTCTCAGCATCATAGACCGAGATAGCTGCTCCAGGCATCAGGCTTCATTGTCAGGTGCAGATGAAAAGGTGGTCACGGAAAATAATGGAGAATGTGGCTATTCCCTTGAAGGGCTTGGTCCTGAGGTTACGTGTATAGCTTCCAACTTGCCAAGTGTTGCCTGGAACCTTATGACGTGGTCAGCCTGCAAGATAGGCTAGGAAATAGAGTCTTCATTTTGGAGCAGGCTGTGACCGACTGACAGTCAGGGATTTTACATCAAGGGAAGAAAATGGAAATGGACACTGGGACAACCAGAAGTACTTTCATGGGTAAAATAAACATTTCTTTCCAAGTTGAGCTCTTTGTTTTGGCCTCAACTGTGGCCCATTTAGTAAACTTGGTGGTACCTATTAACTTAAAGATAGATGTCCCTTGGTGATGAAAGACTTCAATTATTTAGACTTTGTGGCATGAGTTTTTTCTTTGTCCATTTTCATTATTAGAAAATGTATAACTGGACCATAGCACAATGGTTACGGCGCCAGCCACATACACCGAGGCTGGCGAGTTTGAACCCAGTCTAGGCCAGGTAAACAACAATGACAGCTGCAACAAAAAATAGCCAGGTGTTGTGGTGGGTGCCTGCTATCTCAGCTACTTGGGACAACAGGCAAGAGAATTGCTTAAGCCCAAGAGTTTGAGATTGCTGTGAGCTGTGATGCTACAGCACTCCACCAAGGGCAACATAGTAAGACTCTGTCTCAAAAAAATAAAATAAAATAAAATAAAATTTGTTCTACATGGTAGTAAATTTGCATTATATAATTTAAATTCTGTCATCCACAATGACATTACATCCCATTACACAATATCACAGTCCTGACAATGATAGGTTCTGATTCAGCTCTCCTCTCTACCACCTTGGTAATCACAGACAGATTATTTACCTTCTTCCAAGCCACATTTTCCTTTTCACAAAGTAGGGAATACTATTAGACACCTCATCGATTGTTGGCTCAATGAGGTTCTTGGTGTGTGGTAAACATGTGACAAGTTATATCTAGGTGACAGGTACATATGCAATCTCTCCCTCACTTTACTACCCTGTTCAATTCCTACCATTTCTAAAAATAATAGCCATAGCAATATTATAGTATTTTCATACCCATCACTTTGGGCCTTTACAACACCTTGTGAAACAGGTAGATTGGATAATACGTATTCTTCTATTTTCTTATATTAGAAAATACAAGCTCAGAGACATGGATTCACTTGCTCAAAGTCACAACCTCTTCCCTTTGGACTGGATCCCTCCCATGTACATTGAGACCCACTCCACTGGCTGTCATCTTAAACACATGACAAAACAGCCCTCTTCCAAACCACCTCTCTCTGTCCTTACTCCCATCCTGATTCCCCTTTGAAGGCTGACTCCGTGTCTTCACTTCCAATTTACTCATCAGCCTGCCCCATTAGACCTTGGACTCTTCATTACTTTGCTCCCGGTAAGAGCCTGGCCCGAAGGCCTCTGCTCCTTCCTATTCTTTTTTTTTTTTTTTTTTTTGAGACAGAGCCTCAAGCTGTCACCCTGGATAGAGTGCCATGGCATCACAGCTCACAGCAACCTCCAATTCCTGGGCTCAAAGGAGTCTCTTGACTCTGCCTCCCAAGTAGCTGGGACTACAGGGGCCTGCCACAACGGCCATTTTTTGGTTGCAGCCGTCATTGTTTGGCGGGCCTAGGCTGGATTTGAACCTGCCAGCTCAGGTGTACGTGACTGGTGTCTTAGCCTGTTGAGCCACAGGCGCTGAGCCACTCCTTCCTATTCTTGCCCTAGACAATCTCATCCATGCCTCAGTTTCAAATGCATCCCAGAAGTTAATCACCAGCTCAGACTGCTTTTATAAGCTCCAGCCCCAACTACTCCCAGGGTAGGGGTGCAGGACAGGTTAGTGGGACCCTTTTGCAAGCGTCCAGACATAAGACACAGGGAACCTGAGCTAGGGTGGGCTCAACAGTACTTGGAAGAAATGATGACTAGAAATGATGCTCGGGCAGGTTCCAAGGACTTAGAGGTCACATGGCTTCAGGGCAATGAAGGAGCAAGAGAGTCGAAGCTGTCCCTGCTGCTGTTGACACTCCTGGGAAGGACAGAGACCCTGGGTCTGCATGTTTGTGGACCTGCAGTGAGAGGGTGATAACTAAATGGAAAATCCAGCAGCCAGAAAGGACACTGGCTCAAAGTCTCTTTTTCCTTGCGGTTTTTCTCCTTCTGCTGATCTGGCATGCATTCTACCCTGCCCACCACCAGGGCTTCCCATATGATACTTGGTCAGTTTGAGATACAGACAGAAGGAAGCAGACAGAGGAAAATAGAGGGTAGCCTGTATTTCCTGTATTTTAAAATTGCACGTGAACTTTATGGCCATCCTGTAATTTGCTTCTCCACTGGGGAAGGTCATGATGGCAACCCACCATGAGACATGGGTAGCATCTTTTAGATATTTCTGTAGAATTCAGAGGCATTTCTGACAGATGCTTTAAAAGGCAGGTGATAAGTAGAAGTAGAAATATGTGATCCTGTCACCTTTGTCCCTCATGGGCTATACTGGAAAGAACACAAAGGGACTTGAAGGCGTAGTTGCTCGCCTTTTAAAGACATTTTACATTTATGAACTGACAATTTTGTGATCCTAGAACTAGGTTTTGGAGCTAAAAAAAAACAAACAAAAAAAAACACATGCTTAAGAATTCAACAATCGCTGAAAACAGCTTTCTCTGAATGGCTTCTGGTGAGATGAGAGTGTAGTTCACGGATGCGGCCACATGGGGGAAGCACACACGAACCCACCTTTCCCAGATCGGCTCTACGCTTCCTGCTTCCAGCCACACTTCAATGCAGGCGCTCAGCATTTCAGCCAGGTGTGTGACCTTCACACCGCCCGCCATCATCCCCTCATTCTGGAGTCCCCAGAGCCAGATGCAGTCCTCACTGCTGTGATCTGTCATCGACTCGTCATCCCCCACTGCTTCTTTGCTAACTTCAGTTTATTACCCCTGTCTGATTAGCCTCAGCCAAGGTCTCCCCCGGCCACCTCTGGTCGCTGTACAGCTGCTGGCATGACCTCCAAGACTCCCAGTGAGTGCTGGGAACACGGAAAACTAGAGAATGAGAGGAAGGAGGGTGGCAGAGGAGGTGCCCAGCAGCTGCGGATGCGAGTGCCCAGCAGATGGGCTGTGAATTCCAGTTTGGGGCAGGTGGGCAAGCAGCATCCAGTGAGACCCTCAGGTAGTCCACCTGTGACATACTGACAAACACTGGCTCTGCAGCGTTATTATTTCTTCTAAGTCTTCAGAAAATGGGGAGAACTCAACACGATCGTGTAAACTGAGTCTTCCTTAGTACAATAGTACAGTGCTGGCACTTACCCTGTCCTCACCAGGGCTCACCAAATACTGCACACAACTCCAGGGGGTGCCATTCTCAGAGACCATGCTAGGAAAAGCATCCTCTAAAACTATGTGACAGGGCAGCCCTGGGAGGCAGACCCCAACCCCAACACCAGGCAAAATAAACAAACTTGGGGCATGGGCTATGGAGAGAGCCTGTGGGTGATGCTGAATGTAGCTTTCTGGCCTTATGCCAAGTCCAGGCTGCCTCCTGCTGCTCAGAAGAAAGTCTGGGCTGTTTCTGGTGATAGAGAAGAAGTATTACTGAGAGCCCTTGAGCGAAGGCCTCCTTGTCTGGGCAGCCACGTGCAGACAGGGTTCCAGGAAGAGGCTGTCTGGCTTCTCCCGCTGTTCCTGCTTTTTCACAGCTCAGGGACCTGGTCCTGGTGTTCAGGGACCTGGAGCACGTCTGTGAAAACCACGGTGGTATTCGCCTGATTCTCCACGCTCCAAAAAGGGTCTGGGGCCATTTTTAGATGTGGAGTGACAGGGACACAGGTGCTGTTACATAGGTAACAGTCTCCAACTCCTGAAAAAAGCAACCTGAGGAGTGTGGCCTCCAAAGGCTGCAGTTGGAGCAGGAACAGCAGGGGGCTGGTAGGAATTGGGGGGTCTGGCTCACAGGGGGCACATGTCATCCCACAGTCCCGTCTGGGGGCCCAAGATGGCAGAGATGGCCCCCCTCCCCCAGCCGGGCCGGGCAGCCCGGGGAATTGGTGGCAGCCTCTATTTCAGAGTTTATGGTAGGAGGCTGAGCAGGCACAGGGACGACACACCCCACCCTTTAAGGAAGTGGGGAGGAGAGCGCAGGGGTGTGGTTAACGAGGAGGAGGAGGAGGGGGGGAACACAAACCTGTCAGCCTCCTGCTCGGCCGCAGCCCCGGGAGCCGCCGCTCACCTGTACCTGCCGCGGCCGGACTCACCTGGCCGCGCCGAGGAGCAGTCGCCGGGCCGCGCCTCGCTGGGTGAGTCCCCTCCGGGCAGCCGGGGCTGAGCGCCGCGCGGGGCAGAAGTTGGAGGCTGGACGGGTGGCAGGGCCGGGTGGCGGGCGTGCGAAAACCGCCAGATCGGGCTCCTGGACGGTCCCGGGAGCTCCCAGTAGGAGCGACGCACCCAGGAAATCGCTGCCGCCGGCGCTGCGAACGCCCGAGCGGGCTCCCTTCCGCCGGGGAGAGGGGTTCTATTTTGGGAGTAACTGTGACACTATCGGGTGTTTCTCGCTTTTGTCCTCTTAGCATAGTCAGACCCGGGAGGCTGGGGCGACGGGGCGGGCAGGCTGCCCTCGCGCGGGTCGGGTTAGAGAACGTACTGGAACCCGGGCTCGGACTCCACTGGCCTCCTGCCTTTCGGCCCCGGTCCGGGTCGTCTTACCCCCCAGCCTCCCTGCTGCGTCCGTCTCTGGTCCCCTGGCAGGGCGTCTTGTGAATCAAGCCCTGCCTGGAATGCAGCCGGGCTCTGCCAGGGGCACAAGGGGAACTCTGGGCGAGGGGGTGCGCACAGGTGTGTGAGTGTGCGTCGCGGGGATAAAGTTCCACTGTCCACCCGGTTCCTTGGAAGCCCCTTCCCGCGCCGCGCAAGGGTTAAGTTCCCGCTGCCGCCTCCTGCCGTCAGGCTGTGCGTGGGCAAAGCTCCGGGCGCTGCGCGCGGTGGCTGGGGGACGTTTGTCAGCCCCCACCTGCCGCAACCCGGTGCCCCCTGACAGCCGCGTGGCATTTCCCCAACCCCAAACTGGAAGTGAAGCCTAAGTCAGCTAATCTGAGGGGCCTGTGGGAGAAGAGCAGAAAGTTGGCCCCAGCGGAGGTATGAGCCAGAAGGGGTTCGGAAGCCAGAGGCGGAAGGGCTCCCAGGGGCTGGAGCTGGGCGGCCCGAGGAGGCCCCTGCGTGTTGGCTGTTCTCTGCTCACTCAGGGGCTGTCACTGGCCTGAGCCTCCCACATTTCACAACCATCCTGGGGGGGTGGGGGGTGCAGGGATGGAAAAGTGACTAAAGACAGAGGGCGGAAGGAAGCGGGCACGTTAGAGACCGAGCTTGGGCGGGTCTGCTGTTCATTCATTCAGTAAGCACTGGCTTCCTACCTGGGACCAGGCGCAAGAGCTGGGTGCAGAGAGACCAGGTGCCTGTGGCGTGGCCTCTGCTCACCAGGGCAGCGCCAGGGTGGGGGGGCATGGGGGTTGGGGCTACCTTGGCAAGGTGCAGGGTGCTGACCAAGCCCCTGCTGGAGGGCTGTTGGGGGAACCGTCAGTAATGTCCAGGAAGGCTTCCTGGCAGCAGTGACTCTGAGTAGAGAACAGACAGATCCATTGGTCAGGTGAGGAGGAGAGCGTGAGAATAGCACAGGCAGGACTGGGAGGCTAAAGGCAACTTGGGGCCTCCAGGAAACTGAAAGTAGCTCTGCTTGCTGGGAGCCTGGAGTGTGCAGGGGTGAGGGAAGGATGTAGGGGTTAGGGGAGGCTGCAGAGGTGGGGAGACAGCTCCAAAAGGGCCTGCTCAGGCTGCCATGGCAACCCCTGTTGGAGCAACACTGGAGATCTGGAACCAGGCTAGAGACTTCCCAGGGTTGGGATGGGGTTGACACATTTAGCAAATAAAAACACAATGCTCAGATATGAACTTCATAAGCACTGAATATATTTTTTCAGTATAAATATGTCCCGTGAAATATTTGGGATATGCTTATGCCCAGACATGATTCACTGCTTACCTGAAATTCAAATTTAACTGGATGTCTTGTATTTATCTGGCAGGCTGAGGTCAGTGCTCTGCTGGGAAGGAAAAGCTGGGAATTGCCCTGGTGCCAAGGACATATTTATCTTGTAACCTTTTCTCCTAAATTCTATTTCTGACCTCATTCACTGACTGGTCATGTTTATATATATAACATTATATATATAATATATATTATATGTATATTTTCATTCATTGGCCAGTTTATTCGTCTACACAGGTGAAAGGGGTTGGGACTTCAGAAAGAAACTGGGCTTTGTAGCCCAAAAGACATGGATTCAAATCCATATAAACCAATTATCTTCTCTGAACCTCAGAGTCCACAGAGCCCAAGAGGACAAGAGAGCCTGTATGTCCTGGTCCTTGGGAAATCCCTGATAATGTGTGTAAATTGCCTACTTAACGGTAAAGGAAGAGTGATGCACATTAATTTTTTCTAGCACCTTCACAGGGGTGAACAAAACAGCACCCACAGAGTACTCAGAGAACATTGACCTCCGTTTGTATTTACCAAGCATTGCAGGGTCTCAAGGCAAAAGCGAGAGTGAGATTAGGCCTGGGGTGGCGGGGGAGCCTCCATTAGTTTTCAGCTTTTTCCTTTTCCATTTCACCTGCTTCAAGGGGAGGAGATATCCCACTTTCTCCTAGGAGGACAGTGGGTGCGCACAGAGGGAGTGGTTCAAATTAGAATTAACTACAGGGAAATGTGAATGAATTCAAGGAAAGAATCTACATGAAACACCCAGCGAAGTGCCTGACACAGACAAATGCACCATGAAATCTGGCTGACATGATTCCCAGTTTCATGATGAGTTCCTTATTAGAAAACCAGAGCTTGGGAACAAACGAAGTAAGAGTGCTTTGTGAACCGTATTCTGACTTTAATGGGAACATTTGCAAAAATAAATTAGGGGAAGAGAACCTGGAAGGAGAAAGAGGAAATGGAAAGTGTATTTCCCTTATGGGAACTGCTAGGTTAAAAATGGTCCCTCTTTCCAGCCGCTGAATCTCCCCAGCCCCCTGCCTAGTCAGAAGCTTTTTGTCCCTGGGGCCTTAAGTCAGCCTTTGCCAGATGCTGTTCAGGGGGACTCTGCCATAAGACGCTGTTCAGGGGGACTCTGCCATAAGATAGTGAGAGGTGTCCCATCAATGAAACGTCCCAGGAAGCCCTTGCTGGAGATGTCTCTTGCATATTTTCATGGTCAAGGTTATGATAAGTCCTGCAAAAAAGACCTATGCATAGAGCCCTTGCAGGTTCTCAAGGGAAATAGCATTCCATGTCTAGTGAACATGCATATGGGTGTAGTTTGGGGACCAAGCGGGGCTTTCCAAGGCATTGCACCTTCCATATCTCTAGCCAGAGTGCACCTAATTCATCTACTGTCCAACTTGAAGAAGATTTTCAGGGAAGGAGTTCTTATGTGCAACTTTCCCAGAATTGTGCATTCTTCACAGGAACTAATTCCAAACTGTGCTGCCCTAATCCTTCCCACAGTAGCCACAGCTGTCCCATTGTGCAGAGGACCCCGGGAAAAGTCCAGGTCCCTCACGCTTAGCTCTCTGTGGTGACGAGAGTAGCTCCATGTGTCCTGAACACTGCAAAGACTAATAAAGTTGATAGTGGGAATAGGGAAGGCCGGGAGACTTCCTGAGATGGACCTAAATAGCAGGTCGCTCAGTCCTTGGTGTTCCCCTACCCAGACCCATGTGTCTTAGGACTATGTGTCCATGGCCTCCCAGGTGGATGACATGCCAAGATGGTCATGTGGGTGTGTCTGGAGTAAAGATACACAGGTGTGACATACTGGGTGCTGAAGGTAATAAAGAGAAGTGTTGCTAGCTTGAGAATCAAGTCGCTAGTAGAGGTCAGGTCAATGGCAGAGTGAAGGAGGATGCACAGTGGTGGCCATCTCTGCAACACCAGGATGCTCTGTCTACCAAGCAGTCGGTGGTCAGGAGCCTAGGCTAAGAGTCCATCTGCCTGGGTCCAGCCCTGACTTTGGGTAGGTCGCTTAACTCCAATTTCACATCTGTAAGATGGAGATGATGACAGGGCTGTGGGTTAGGATGGGGTGACAGTGTACACTGGAGTGATATTCAGAATATGAACAGCCACTAAAGCCTGGGCATGGATCAAACATCAGACAGTACTGACATCAGCCATCACCCTGAGCAGGACCAGAGTGGCCTCCTGCTGTGCTGGGGTCACCCCGTTAGTACAGGTCCGGGAGCCTGGAGTCGAGGGGAGGAGAAAGCTCCTTGGGGGGCTGTGGCAAGGGACATTTACCAATGAGTACAGACTATTTCAATATTTTAACATCCCAGCTGGGTTTTTGTTTTTTTTTTTTAAGACAGAGTCTCACTTTGTTGCCCCTGGAAGAGTGCCATGGCATCCCAGCTCACATCAACCTCAAATGCTGTGCACCAGCCTAATAGCCTCAGTTATACATCAAACATTCAGTCCTGGCTTGGCACCTATAGCTCGGTGGTAAGGGTGCTGGCCACATACACCAGGGCTGATGGGTTAGAACCCGGTCTGGGCCTGCTAAACAACAATGGCAATAACAATAACAAAATAGCCAGGTGTGGTGTTGGACACTTGTAGTCCCAGCTACTTGGGAAACTGAGGCAAGAGACTCGCTTAAGCCCAGGAGTTTAGGTTGCCGCGAGCTGTCACGCCACGGCACTCCACCGAGGGCGACACAGTGAGATTCTGTCTCAAAAAAAAAAAAGGAACAAATGTAGGCAGTAAACCACAGTACTATCAGCAGCATCTAAGACTCTGTCACCAACACATATTATGGTTCTTTTCTTATCACATGAAATGGAGGCAGACATCTCAAAATAGTGTTTCAAATTATGTTGGTTTTAAGACCTGCTGCTATAATTGTAATATAAGGTGTTTCTTAAAAAGTGCATGCATTATAAATTTTTTTAATGGGATTTTCTCATTTATTGTATGAAAACATTTGTATTCTGCATTTAGTAGGTTTCACTTGTACGCTTCTAAGATGCACCGTAAGTGTGATCCCACCATTTACCCTCTCTCCACCCACCCTCCCCCTATGCATTATAAATTTTATTTTTAAGAACTATCTTAATCATTGTGTTTTAACATAATTTGTTGCCTTAATAATATATTTGTTTTATGCATTTTGAAACATTACACTAAGAAGTCCATAGACTTCACCACAATGCCAGAGGGCTTCATGCAACAAAAGTAAGTTTAAGCATTCTGCCTGGAAGAGTCTTAACTTAAGCAGGAAAGTGTCCTGATCCTTGTAGGATTTCTAGGAATTCACCCAGGCTCTATGTCCTTTCAGGGGCAGTGACAATAGTCCAGGGGTACAATGATGGGGACCAGAAGGAAGGTAGGAACAGTGGCAGTGGGAAGCAGGGACAGTGCGGGAGGTGCTAGGGAGGCAGCAGCTTTGTGACTTAGGGCCTTGTCACTGTCTCCAGAGCTCTGCTACATTATGCTGCTGTTGTAGAACCTGCTGCATTCTGGAGTTCGGCACCAGTGGTGATCTGCCCTCCACCCCTCACTGCCTAAACACTTTGCTCCCAGCCAGAGCCCCTCCCCTAACCCCCTCACCCCCCTGGCTGCACAAGCCTCCAGCAACCCCATCTGGGCCCAATCTGGCTGCTCCTGAGGAACATGAAGATCCCCAAGACAACTGGCCAGTGGTCTACCAAATGGTAGAGGGGTCCGAGGATTGGTCGAGAGGGGAGTGGGGAAGGGAGGAGGATGAGGAGGATGCCAAGGGGAAAGAGGAATCAGGATTCCAGGAATTTCTGCCTCCTGAGCCAATGTCCAAGAAGGAACTGGGGAACAGACAGAACTTGAGCACACTCAGGACTTTGGCCTTAGAGTCCCAAGATGTGCGTTCCAGGGTGACAGCTCACAGGGCACTGGGCCTCCATGGGCTTGGAGCCCCATAAGATATTAAGGAACTCATAATGCAGAAGTTACTATTTGTTTAATATCAGAAGCACTTTCCCCCTCAAATCAAGCACCCTAATCTTGGTGTCTGGGACCCAAGCTGGACCTGTCTGGAAAATAACCATTGATTAAAGTCCAGTGCAAGGACCTTAATTACTGAAGGCAACCATACTGGGGTGAATGGTCTTGCTCATTCACTCTCACCACCAAGGAAGAAACCAGTTATAAGCAATACCGTGATCTGAGTCACCATTGCTACAGGCTTCCCTGTGCCAGGTGCTGAGCTCAGCACTTTACAACAGTCCTGCATTCAAACTCAAGGTCATCCTCCCAGACAGACCTTGTAATTATCCCCATTTTATACATGAGAAAACTGAGGCTCAGGGAGGGTAAGGAGCTTGCCCCATCTGGTATAGGAGGTGTTGAAGAGCCTCAGACAGAGAGAGGCCCCACCCTGAGCAAAATGCTCTTCGAGCACCCAGTCCTGTGCCCCTCTCGAGCCAGGCCTTTACCTAGAGGGGCCCAACACAGCCAGCCTTGCTGCTGATTCCAACACTAAAAGCCTAAGGCACAAGGAAAGCTCAATGAGGCAATCCTCAATTGCCAAGGGTGGCTTGCTATACAGGAGGAGTTCCTGCCAGTGCTCAGAGGTGGTGGACATTAAACCCAAGGGCTACCACTGCCCCTTCCTCTGCCGGCCATCCACCCTGGATGGGACAGGAAGACCCTGTGTCTGCCCAAGCCTCGCTTTCCTCTCTCCACGTGGGGCCATCGGTGGCCCAGCATCCCCGGAGAAGGGAAAAGGCAGACTTCTAAACCTGCCCTCGCTACAGTTGAGCTTGAATACCATCAAGCCTCTAGATCCAACAATTGATTCCTAGGAAATATGCAGAACAGAGGAAAATGTTAAACCACACCACAGAGATGTAATCAGCAAGATATGGGTCAAACCATGTGTTTTATTAGCCAATAAATAGGCCAGCCACTGTGCTAGGACCTGTAATCCTAGCACTCTGGGAGGCTGAGGCGTGAGGATCGCCTGAGCTCAGGAGTTTGAGATCAGCCTGAGTAAGAGTAGACCCCATCTCCATTAAAAATAGAAAAATGAGCCAGGTGTAGTGGCACATGCCTGAGGCTGAGGTAGGAGGATTGCTTGATCCCAGGAGTTTGAGGTTGCTGTGATCTAGGTTGATGCCAGGGCACACTAGCCTGGGGCAAGAGAGTGAGACTCAGTCTCAAACCAAACCAAAACCAAATAAATAACGAGACTATCTTCGTTAGTGGTGAAAGGTGTGGGTTCAATTTCATTCTTCTACAGGTCGCCAGCCAGGTATCCCAGCACCATTTGTTAAATAGGGAGTCTTTTCCCCACTGAATGTTTTTAATTGGCTGGTCAAAGATCAGATAGTGGTAAGAAGTTGGGTTTATCTCTTGGTTCTCTATTCTATTCCAAATATCTACCTCTC
>CAUYRH010089626.1:0-17071 GCA_963574655.1 Perodicticus potto
GCTACTCGGGAGGCTGAGGCAAGAGAATCGCCTAAGCCCAGGAGTTGGAGGTTACTGTGAGCTGTGTGACACCACAGCACTCCACTGAGGGTGATAAGGTGAGACTCTATCTCTACAAAAAAAAAACAAAAGAAGCAGCAGCTCTAGCTTTTGGGAATTTAGACTGAAAACTCAGGGAGGGCAAGTTTGCAGTTGTATTCTCAGTACAGTATTCAATACTGAATAATTAATCCAGTACTATAGCGAATGGATTAATTAATTTTTTTAAAGTAGGATAACGAGGGCAGGACCTATGGCTCAGTGAGGCGGGCACCAGCCCCATAGACCACGGGTCGCGGATTCAAACCCGACCCCGGCCAAACTCCAACAAAAAAATAGCTGCGTATTGTGACAGGTGCCTGTAGCCCCAGCTACTTGGGAGGCTGAGGCAAGAGAATTGTCTAAGCCCTAGAGCTGGAGGTTGCTGTGAACTATGACGCTACCGAGGGCAACAAAATGAGACTCTGTCTCTTAAAAAAAAAAAAAATTAGAATAACTACACAAAGAGATTATATAGGAATATAGTCCTTAGAGTTGTATGTGCAGGCAAAAAAAGGGAAAGCGATATAAAGTTCCTTCAGAAGAAACTGGTTAGGGCTGGGCATAGTGGATCACACCTACAATCCTAGCACTTTGGGAGGCTGCAGTGGGAGGATCACTTAAGGCGAGGAGTTCAAGACCAGCCTGGGCACCATAGTGAGATCCATCTCTACAAATAAAAAAAGTTACTGGGGCTACTTCAGAGGGTGAGGCAGGAGGATTGCTTGAGCCTAAGAATTCAAGGTTATAGTGAGCTATCATTGGGCCACTGCACACCAGGCTGGGTAAGACTCTTTCTCTTAAAAAAAAAAAGGAAAACTGGTTAATGTCATCTGTATTTGGACCTTAAAAGTGATGTGCTAGATCTATATTTATTGGGAAGGAATGACATTCATAACGTATTGCTAAAAAAATAAGTTGCAAAATAGTGTAGTACGATCCAATTCTCTCTCTATATATATATACACATGCACACTTAAATATGTGTGTGTGTATATAACACTTATATATGTGGGAAGAAATTTGCAAAGTTATATACTAAAATTTTAACAGAAAATGATCTTTAGGAGGCAGGATTTCTTAGGATTTTATGTTCCTATTTTTGTTTTATATTTTTAAATTTTGGCTTCTGACTAATCTATAATGGTTATGTATTATTTAATTAAAATAATGTTTTCAAATTTCACACAAAGAAGAAAGTGCTTATAGAGTTACCAAATGACTGGATATTTCTCCCTTCTCCTCAGGCAGTCCTTTATTACCAATTGGCTGCCAACCAGGGCCATAGCCTGGCTCAGTACCGCTATGCCAGGTGCCTACTGCAAGACCCAGCCTCCTCGTCGGGCCCTGAGCAGCAGAAGGCAGTGTCCATGCTGAAGCAGGCTGCAGACTCAGACTTGAGAGAGGTGAGTGCCATTGGCAGGGTCTGTCAGAGGGCCCTGGGGCATGTAGAGCCTGAAAGTGACCAAGATGCCCTTTTTCCCTTCTCCTTCACCATAGGCCCAGGCTTTCCTTGGAGTGCTTTTCACCAAGGAGCCATACCTGGATGAGCAGAGGGCTGTGAAGTATCTTTGGCTTGCAGCCAGCAACGGGGTATGAGATCTCTGGTATCCAGGCATGTCGGGGATCAAATCTGGTAAAACAAGGGATTTTGGAACTAGTACTGAGTTCTTCTGTGCTTAGAAGAGCATTTGTTAGTGTTAGTCTGGCTTCAAGTCTTAGCTCTTGCTGACCTACTGTGTGACCCTTGGGCAAACCCAGTGGTATACAGGAGCTGGCTTGCACCAGGCCATAAGAGCTCTAAGGAGCTTAGAATCTTCTGTGGGAGGAGTATTAGCACCACAGAAATTGCTAAATGCTACAAAGCAGGGCTTTTTCCCTCTTGGAAAGCCAGTCCTTAAACATTCACTAGCACACTACTGGGCCCAGTCATTACTTGATTCAGACCTGTTTCCTTGTCTTTAAAGTCAGCATGTCTGCTACTGTTACCTGTCCACTATTTCACGGCATTGTTGTGAGGATCAAAATCTAAGTAGATAACAGGTGTGAGAGCACTCTGTAAGCTGTACTCACAGAAGTGCATCATTACCAGTAGTGGAGCCCAGGGAAATCAGAAGACACACAAGGTGGAGACACTGGGCAGTCTGGAGGGTGGGGAGTCTAGTTGTCTATGAACCGGGGCATTGGCATTCAGGCAGCATGACCCAGCGTTTGTTCCATGGAGTATTAGATCCATGGGGAATTTGTAAGTAATGGGGGTTGGGAAATACTGAGTTAAAATCTTTAATGCAGCAGATTTCAAAGCTTTATGTCAGTGTGACCCACTGGAAAAGTGGAAAGTTTGCTGTATTCCTCAAGTGTATGTGATCAGTATATTTTTTGAGTTGCATCTTGAAGAACCTGGGGCCTACATTAAAACAAGCAATATTCATGTACTATAATTTCCCTATATGGGTGACTCCTGCTTCCTTGTTTTTTTGCCAGACTGATAGCTTCATTCAACTCTTGGGCATGAGAATACTTTTTTTTTGTCTACTCTGTTGCCCAAAATATCTGTAGTAGCTGGCAAAAGGGAACTAATTTCCTCAATTAGTACCGGCCTCTGTGCCTGCCTTTGTTTGAAATAGCCCCACAGAGCTTCCTTAGGCTGGGTGGTCCTGCATGGCTATGTGCTAGGCAAGCCTGGGGCACCCTGGCCTGCTTGAATCAGACCAGCATGCCGAGAGGAGAGGGCACGAAGGGAGGTCTGTTACCTGTTATGTGATGCTGTGTTGGGACACAGACCTCACACTTTTCTACACCACAGGGAATAGCATCTTCCTGGGTTTGTATTAGGCAGCGTTGCAGGGTTGGGTGTGTCTGATGCTGTGTTGTAACCTGGCCTGTAGCCATGAGTCCATCATATTTGCAATCTGAGAGACCTTGGCCTGCATGTTATAGAAGTGGGGGTTCAGCCTTTCCAGAAATTTGACTATAGAAGGTAGAAAAGAAATGAGACCGTGGTTGGGAGTTAACAGTGTTTTGTTTTCTTAAGTTGAGAGAATGAATATGAAGAAAGTGTTCCAGTAGAAAGGGAGAGATTAAGAGGGGTGATAATAGGGGCGGCGCCTGTGGCTCAGTGAGTAGGGTGCCAGCCCCATATGCCAGAGGTGGCGGGTTCAAACCCAGCCCTGGCCAAAAACTGCAAAAAAAAAAAAAAAAGAGAGAGAGAGAGAGGTGATAATAGCTCTAATCTAGGCACTGTTTATATAGTAACATTTGTTTATTTATTTATTTATTTTTATTGAGACAGAGTCTCACCTTGTCACCCTCAATAGAGTGCTGTGGCGTTACAGCTCAAACTCTTGGACTCAAGCGATTCTCTTGCCTCAGCCTCCCTAGTGGCTGGGACCACAGGCACCCACCACAATGCCCAGCAATGTTTTTCGTTTGTTTGTTTGTTTGTTTAACAGGCCTGGGCCGGGTTCCAACCCACCAGC
This sequence comes from Perodicticus potto, assembly GCA_963574655.1. Classification (NCBI taxonomy): domain Eukaryota; kingdom Metazoa; phylum Chordata; class Mammalia; order Primates; family Lorisidae; genus Perodicticus; species Perodicticus potto. Next base: position 3,558 of record CAUYRH010089626.1, read on the forward strand.
CCCAGAGCATGTGACTGGTGCCCTAATCACTGAGCTACGGGCGCCCAGCCATATATAGTAACATATTTAATCCTTAGAACAACCTCCTAAGATAGGTGTCATTATTCTTTCCACTTCGTAGGTGAGGAAACTGAGACACTGAGATATAAAGTAACATGCTTGAGGTTATACTGCTGGTGAATGATAAAACCATGATTAGAAGTCATGTTGTTCAGGCAGTCCATCCGAACAGCTGGGCACCCAGCCCCTACTTGATAATTGCCTTTCAGAAGACAGTGGTTCTCAGTGAGAGGATCCAGAGCTGTGGATAAAGGGCTTAACCTTTTTTTTTGCAGTTTTTGGCAGGGGCTGGGTTTGAACCCGCCACCTCCGGCATATGGGACCAGCGCCCTACTCCTCTGAGCCACAGGCGCCACCCTTAACCTTTTAAAAGACAAGAAACACGGGTGGGCTCGGCGCCTGTGGCTCAAGCAGCTAAGGTGCCAGCCACATACACCCGAGCTGGCGGGTTCGAGTTCAGCCCAGGCCTGCCAAACAACAATGACGGCTGCAACTAGAAAATGGCCGGGCATTGTGGTGGGCGCCTGTGGTCCCAGTTGCTTGGGAGGCGGAGGCAGGAGACTTGCTTGTGCCCAGGAATTGGAGGTTGCTGTGAGCTGTGATGGCACGGCACTCTCCCCAGGGTGACAGCTTGAGGCTCTGTCTCAAAAAAAAAAAAAAGAAAAGAAAACACAGGCGACACCTGTGGCTCGGTGGGTAGAGTGCCAGCCCCATATACCGAAGGTGGGGGGTTCAAACCTGGCCCTGGCTAGCTAAAACAGCAGTGGCAACTGCAACAAAAATAGCTGGGCGTTGTGCTGGGTGCCTGTAGTCCCAGCTACTAGGGAGGCTGAGGCAAGCGAATTGCTTAAGCCCAAGAGTTGGAGGTTGCTGTGAGCTGTGATGTCACAGCACTCTACCGAGGGCTACAGAATGAGACTCTGTCTCAAAAAAAAACAGAAAGAAATACATTCTTTGTAATTTATGTCTTACAGCCCTCTCAGGCAGAGATTCAGGAAGGCCTGTGGGGCATTGGTGGAGCTGACCCTCCTTGCTCTGTCAGAACAGCGTAGGAACCTGCCTCCCAGGATTCCCTTAGCAGGCTGTTCCCTGTTGTCTTTCACTTCTAGATACTTTCATCCAGCCCCAGCGAGAGAACCTTCCATACTATTGTGGCTGGAATCTCCCTGGGTGAAGGGATCACATCTCGGTGGTGGGCAGGCCTCTAGCATTTCATCATTGGGATCCCTTGGTGTGGGGGGTGGGCCAGGGCTGGGCCTCAACCCTGCATGGATAAGCCCCAGCATGCCCTACATCATCTTGTTCCTGCCTCAGTGTTTCCCTTCCTCAGACCTGCATGTGTGTCTCTGTTGGTCCATTTTCTTCTGCTTTAGGACTCACAGAGCAGGTACCATTTGGGCATTTGCTATGAGAAAGGCCTTGGTGTGCAGAAGAATCTGAGAGAGGCCTTGAGATGTTACCAGCAGTCAGCAGCTCTGGGAAATGAGCCTGCCCAGGAGAGGGTTCGGACTCTCTTTTCCATGGAAGCAGGAGGTACAGATGCAACAGGGTCCCTCCCCTAAGCTCAGTACCCTGTGACAGAGAAGGTGGGAGCAGTAGCCCCTAGTCTCCTTATCATTTCTCACCCTAGCAATGGTTAAGACCACAGTTTTTAGAGTCAGATAAACCTGAGTTTTAACTCACTGAACATGGACTCCATGGCTTTGAGCCTGAGTTTCTTTACCTCTTACTCGTTAGGTTGTTGTGAAAATTAAATGAGATGACTATAAAGGGCTTAGCACAGCCTGATACATAGTAGGTATTGAATAAATGGTGGCAGCTCTGATGGTATTTTTAGGAGAGATAATGTGGTAAAGTAGTCTGAATTATCCTTTAGGTCTGTAAGAGTCACTGGGGTTGGGCTAAATTAACAATGCCAGAGGGAACCAAGCCCTTTAAGGAGCCTTTTCTCCAAGGTAGATGTTCAGGAATATAGTATGAGTAAGAGTTGCTCTTGCCTCTTCTTTTAGCCCCAGGGCCCAGAGACCTGGCAGTTAAAGGACTGAAGTCTTTCTCCAGCCCCTCCCTCTACAGCCTGAATACTCTGCTGGCAGGAACCGCATGCCTCCCACATGCCTCAAGCACAGGGAACCTTGGCCTCCTTTGCAGAAGTGGGCATCTTAGAGGCAGCCCTGGAATTCCCAGCAGGGCTATGCCCCCACGCCCTTACCCCTTGGAAAGGAGTCTCGTAAGATTGGGTTTTGGTTAAGGTAAGATAAAACACAGTTACCTCTTAGGAACCAAGGGAGCTGGGAGATTGGATGACAAAAAAATAGTGTCAGTTTCTCTTTCCAGGGTAGAAATTCCAATGGGAGTTTAGATTCCCAAGCAATTTCAAGAGCATAGCTAATGAATGACTTTGACCTTTTTCTCCACTTGGTAGTCTCACAGATGAGCTTTGGTAGCCCTCATAGTCATTTCTGGTCTGTACACCAAAAAGATTCATTCAGTGACTTGTGAAAAACTCTACTGAAGGGTCCAGAGATGTTAGTCCTCCCCTTAGCCTTTGTCTTTGAGCAAATCACTTACCTTCTCCTTTCCCAGGCCTGAGTTTCCTCATACATAAGCTATACCATTGTCTCTGATGTTCACAAAGAGCATTTTAGTGGTATTCCAATTAGTATTTTTTATTTTAAAATAGTTATGTATTTCATATATAATATGAAAATATGGCTAGCATATTGACCTATAGTTTTACAGATGTTATACCTCAGATAAAGTTAACTTTAACAAATACCTGAGGGTTTTTTTTTTTTCTTGAAACAGAGTCTCACTTTGTCACCTTTGGTAGAGTGCTGTGGCATCATAGCTAACAGCAACCTTAACTCTTGGGCTCAAGCGATCCTCTTAGCCTCATAAGTAGCTGGGACTATAGGTGCCCGCCACGATGTCTGGATTTTTTTTTTTTTTTTGAGACAGGGTCTCTTGCTCAGGCTGGTCTCAAACTCCTGAACTTAGGCAGTCTACCCTGCCTTGGCCTCCCAGAGTGCTGGGATTACAGGCATGAGCCCCTCACCCTGGCCCATAAATACCAGGAATTAAAACTCAAGTATTTCGGTGGGGCACAGTGGCTCACACCTGTAATCCTAGCACTCTGGGAGGCTAAAGTGAGAGATCACTTAAGGCCAGGAGTTCAAGACTAGCCCAAACAACATAGTGAGACTCCATCTCTACAAAAATAAAAATAATTAAAAATTTGCTGAGCCTGGTGGCACCTGCCTATAATCTCAGCTATTTCAGGGGTAGGAGGATTGCTTGAGCCAGGGAATTTGAGGTTGCACTGTAACCTGGGCAACAGAGCAAGACCCTATCTCAAAAAAAAATTATAATTAAAAAATTTTAAAAAGTAGATTAATTTAAAGAAAACCAGCAAAAATCATGGGCATGGTCTCATGAATGGCTGACACTTGGAAAACCCTGAATCATCTTGTCCCTGACACTAGCTCCAGCATTTGTCTTTGTTCATGACAGTAGATTCATGATTGTTTTTGTTTCACCTTTGATTTGAAAGGGAGGAATTTCTTGCCTAAACCCTGGGATGTATCTGCTTGACTTTTTCAGACCTTACTTTAGCCCTAAAGATGGAGCCAGTGGGTTCTCAAACACATATCACAACTTGAGTCCCAAAGAAGAGGCCAGTTATCCAGTCACCTTCCCAAAACCTGAAGCACCTGCTCAGCACAGAAAAGAACAGGAAAGTGTGTGCAGACCCAGGTCTGGCTCTGCAATTTGCCTGGCTATGTCACTTTGGAGGAGGGACTTGACTTGCCGTGTTATTTCCTCAGTTGAAGACCAAGGGGAATGGTCTCTGCCCTCCTACCTAGTAGGATGAATGGAAGGGCTTTTCACCGTAGAAAGGACCTTGATGCTCACTTGAGCCTGGGGAGGCAGATTGGCTGCATGGCTTTATGAGTTGCCAGCACAGGATGAGGACTGGGCCTCCTGACTTCCGGCCCATGGTTCTTTTTCATCAGCTCACACTGTAATTTTATGTGAAAGCATTATTATAATTCTACCGATATGAGGGATTAAGGAGCAGGAGAGTGTCGATTTTGAGGTCCTCCTTTGGGAAAGGTATGCCAGAAATGTCTGTATGTTTAATAAAATAGATATTGGGTTATCTTATCACTGTTATCCTTGAGTGTTTTGGGGAGAGCTGGGAGATGGTTGGGGGTGCTGAAAGCTAAGGCGCCAGCCTCAGCTCTAACCTCTCCATTAACTAATTTAAAGGGTCTTAAAAGCTTTTCCAAAAGAAAGACTTAGAAAAAAATGATTTCTGAGTCAACACTAAAGAGTCCAATTACTGAATTTGTGAATAGCTGTTCCAGGCATCTGGATGTTAGCCCAGGTTCAATAGCATAGATAGGGTTAGGGTGTGGGTGGTGGGAGGGACCGAGGTCCCACTGCCTGGTGACTGAATGGGAAGAACCAACCAGCTTAGTCAGTTCAAGGTGGGAGGATTTGGATGGTGGGGGAATTGTCCATGTTTCCGTCTCTCCTGCCCACTCCACGTTTCCCAACCTCTGAATGGTCCCTGCCACACTTTTCCAGCACCTTCCTGTCACTGTTGGAGCCCAAACTGCCTCTAGCTCTGTGCCCTGCTCTCTTTCCAGGGCTGTTCTGCACACCAGCTTTATACCGGTTGGACCCTGCACATAGCTGCCTCCCACAGGGAGGAGCAGGGAGCTAGCTGTTTCTGTATTTCAGTATCCTTCATACTTAGCGCAACGCTCTGTGCAGGTTAGAGACTCATACACGCTGGGTAAAGCTCAGGGTTTTAAGCCATGCCATGCACTAATCTCTGCCCAAAAAAAAAAAGGTTTCTGTGGTCAAATAAGTTTGGGAAGTACTGCACCAGACATCCCTTTTTATAGATTCACAGTACACATCCAGCATCAGCATATTCAAGGTTCCGAGAAGTCCTCCAGTGAAGAAGCACATTAACCCGATGTTTCCCTCACTGAACCAAGCACAGAGCCCATTTCCCAGCAGATTGCTTACAAGCCTTCCTGAGGGACCCTCTGTGCAAAATGTTACCACCTGTCCTCCCCACGGAGCCCCCCCACCCCCCAAGCTTCTGCACCTCAGTATCCTCTGAGGTTCTCTGAGTATGGCTTCCCCTTAGCCGGGCCCGGGGCCAAGGGGCAGTTCAGACAGTGGTGGACACCGCGTGTCCTGTGGTGATGGCCAGCTCTCCCTGAGTGTCTCTCCCTCCCCGTCAATCACTATGGAGTAGGAGTGGGATATTTTTAAGCTGTCCAATTTAAAAAGGAAGGGCCTGTTCCTGTTTAGAGGGAAGGATGGAAGAGTTGGGAGAGATGTCGTCAAGGGACCAGAAAACTTTGGCTGTTCAGTCACTGCAGCCCCAGGGGATGGGCTTTACCAGCCCAGGAAATGCTGTGCTTTTGCCATTAAAATTCTGTTATTAATGATTCATCATCAGTGTCCTGAGAGGAAATGTGTGAGGAGGACAGGGAGGTGGCCCTGTCGGCAAGCTGCCAAACCTGGATAGGCCAAGGTTTGGGGCTTGGCACCCTCAGCAATGAGACTTTCACATGGAGCCCTACTACCTCAGTTTGCCTGTCTGGAGATAGTGTTTTCAGGGAGCCCTGACACTCCTGTGGGAACAAGGCTGTTTGCTTCATTATATCTTTAGTGCAGTGCAGGACACTTAGGTGTTCAGTAAATATTTATTCAAGGAATGAGTGAGTGAGCGTATCCGTCCCCCCATCCATCCAATGCCTAGCACCAAGCTTGTCCAGCACATAGTAGGTGCTTTAAATAATTTGAACAATTTTAAATAATTTGAATGAATGAATGATTCTCATTACCTTTCCCCACCCCCATTGTTTTTGTGCTACTTCTGGCACTTAGCAGTGGCACTAATTACACAGTAAATACAAAATGTTCGTTGAATAAGTATTTCTGATTATGTGCCACACCTCCTCCACTGTACCCCAAACTTGGTAGAGACTAGAAAATGCTGACCTATTTTCCAGAACATACTATGTGCCAGGTTGAGCCTGTGTTAAGACTCCCTCCTCCCCTTACTGTCTTCTCTTTTTTAGGATTTGGTTCTCTCCAAAGTCCCAAGGGTAGTGGCTGCCATCTCACTCTTGTTCCAGCCAGAGGAGAGGTAGGGTCAGTGAGCTGCCAAACTGAAGTTGGGTGATAGACAAGAAGGCTGCCTGTCAATCTCTGAGCTGCCCGCAGGCTCTGGGCGAGCACTGCATTGTACTCCTGGTACTGGAGAACAGCTGACTATTGATAAAAAAAATGTCCCTCTGCGCTTTCCAAATTAAGACGACATTTAACTGAGTGTTTGCTGGCTCGCCTGCTCCCTCAATCTCCCAGGAGACAGAGCCCATCTTGGTGGAAACTGTTTTGAGCATGTACAAAGTCTCAGCTTTGACATCTTGGCTGATGTCAAGAAGTTTCAGTAACCTTCCTGTTCAGCACACCCAGTTCTGTCACCATATACACTTTCTCACTCTCAGCCTGTTATTGAGAAAAGTGCTGGCATCAGCATGCTGGGAGGGGGACATATGATCCAGGGGAGAACATCAACACTTGCAAACACACACCCCAACCCTGATCAAAGTTCTGCTGCCTCAGAACAGGAACAGCTCTGCCTGTGGATTCTCTAGGCTATACAGGGGAGGCAGAGCTGAGGACCTACCTAGAGGACTGCAGTGGTTCCTAATCTTATTTAGGTCCTGGACCCCTTCGAGAATCTGATGAAAGCACTTACTCCTTCCCATAGAAAAAGGCATACCCACCAAATTTTGCATACAACTCAGCAGGTTCATAGATCCTGAAGCCTGATTAAGGCGCCAGCCACGTACACCTGCGCTGGTGGGTTCAAATCCAGCCCGGGCCCACCAAACAACAACGAGGGCTGCAACCAAAAAAAAAAATGGCCGGGCGTTGTGGCGGGCGCCTGTAGTCCCAGCTACTTGGGAGGTGGAGGCAAGAGGCTCGTTTGAGCCCAGGAATTGGAGTTTGCTGTAAGCTGTGATGCCACAGCACTCTATCCAGGGTGATGGCTTGAGGCTCTGTCTCAAGAAAAAAAAAAAGAACTCCTAATGTATTAGAAAGACTACCATATAAATCTCATATCCAAATCCTAGTTCTGCCACACATCTTCCAGGTGGCCTTGGGCAAGTTGTTCACCATTTCTTTCTATATTTTGGGCTGTAAAATGAGGAGTTGAAATAGATAAAGGTCAGACTGGTTATTACCATAATTGTCCATGTCTGTGGAGGTTTAGATAGTATCTTCAAGCAATGCTGCATAACCTTTTATAGGTCACATGTTCCTTTGAGAATATGATGTGAACTTTCTATCTGCCTAGAAAATGCCTTTGTACAAAGTTTTGCCTAGTCTTCAGAGCGGCCAAGGACTATAGATTAAGGGCTTTTGAATTAGAGTGATGCAGATGCTCCATGTATTCCGTGGTCACCAGATGGCCAAGGGGAGTACTGCAAAGGTGACTGGAGTGATATTCAGCAATGAGGTACGTAGCACTTTTTCTAGGATGAGTTCGTGAACTTAATTGTCAGACCTCATACATCCATTCAGCAAATATTAAGTGTCACTTTGTGCCACGCCCCTGGCTGGTCAGGCTGGAGAGCCTGCCTGCTTGGTTTTCCCCAGCCTCTGTCCTTGACCTTCCAAACCCAACAGCTGTGAACAAGCTTGAAAATCAGAGATCTTAGCTGGGCACCCATAGCACAGTGGTTACGGCACCAGCCACATATACTGAGGCTGGCAGGTTCGAACCCAGCCTGGGTCAGCTAAACAACAATGACAACTAAAAAAATAGCCAGGCATTGTGGCAGGTGCCTCTAGTCCCAGCTACTTGGGAGGCTGAGGCAAGAGAATAGCTTAAGCCCAAGAGTTTGAGGTTGCTGTGAGGTATGATGCTGTAGCACTCTACCTAGGGTGACAAAGTGAGACTGTCTCAAAAATAAAAAAAGAAAATCAGAGGGGGCGGCGCTGGCACCATATACGGAAGGTGGCGGGTTCAAACCTGGCCTCGGCCGAACTGCAAAACAGAAAAATAGCTGGGCGTTGTGCGGGCGCCTGTAGTCCCAGCTACTCGGGAGGCTGTGGCAAGAGAAGCCCAGGAGTTGGAGGTTGCTGTGAGCTGTGTGACACCACTGCACTCTACTGAGGGCAATAGAATGAGACTCTGTCTCTACAAAAAAAGAAAAAAAACAAAAGAAAAAAAAATCAGAGCTTATTAGAAAATACCTCTGGCTTGGAGTGAGGTGACAGAGACCCACAGACTCTACCCCTGAAGTACTAAAATTAAGTACTTCCCTCCCCATTTTTCTCATCTGCAAAATGGAATAATGGAATAATGATGCTATATTATATCCAAGTACGTTTGATGTTCATTATCTCTGGGGATCTGTCTGGCCCGTTTCTTTCTTTCTTTTTTTTTTTTATTGAGACAGAGTCTTACTATGTTGCCCTTGGTAGAGTGCCCGTGGCATCACAACTCACAGCAACCTCAAACTCTTGGGCTCAAGTGATAGACTTGCCTCAGCCTCCCAAGTAGCTGGGACTACAGGCGCCTGCCACAACACCCGGCTATTTTTTGTTGTAGTTGTCATTGTTGTTTAGCTAGCCTGGGCCGGGTTCCAACCCACCACCCTCGGTGATGTGGCTGGTGCAGTAATCACTGTGATATGGGCACTGAGCCGTCTTTTTTTTTAGAAATGGAGTCTCACTTTATTGCCCTCGGTAGAGTGCCGTGGCATCACAACTCACAGCAACCTCTAACTCCTGGGCTTTTAGGTGAATCTCTTGCCTCAGCCTTCTGAGTAGCTGGGACTACAGGCATCCCGGCACAATGCCCGACTATTTTTTTTTTTCTGTTTCTGGCCGAGGCTGGGTTTAAACCTATCACCTCCGGCATATGGGGCTGGCGCCCTATTCCTTTGAGCCACAGGTGCCGCCCAATGCCCGGCTATTTTTTGTTACAGTTTGGCTGGGGCCGGGTTCGAACCCGCCACCCTCAGTATATGGGCCTGGCTTCCTACCCACTGAGCCACAGGCTCTGCCCCCATCATTGTTGTTTTAGCTGGCCCGGGCTGTGTTCGTACCTGCCAGTGTCCGTGTATGTGGCTGGTGTCCTACCTACTGAGCTACGGGCACCGCCTCTGGCCCATTTCTGTAGACCAGTGGTTCTCAACCTTCCTAATGCCATGATGTATTTTCACTGTTACAAAGCAGTTGCGACCCACAGGTTGAGAACCGCTGCGTAGACAGTAAACATGAGCACTGAGCTCTGAGAGAGGAAAAACGGGGGAGCAGATAGAGGAAATTTTGCCTTCGGTGTCCAGGACAGCTCACACTATTCAGAAGCTAACTGAATGACTGCTTGAAAATTTCCAGGAACATTATAAGGGCGAGCCTTGGGAAAATATCTGCTGTTTCTTCACTTTCCCCTTCCCTGAAATGTTGGCTGCTGTCAGTGCCAATTTCATAGACCCATTTCACACAGTATCCTCTGGGACCTGAATGCATGAGCCTGAACCTGCAATGACAGAGGAAGGTCTACCTTCAAATGGAGGTCAGGAAGGGTGACTTCCGCACTGGAAGGGCTGCTTGCTGGGAAAGGACAGGGGAGGGGGCCTGAATTAAGTCAGATCCAAGTTCCCTTCACCCTGTGGTTAGAGGTGCAAAAATGTGTGGGCCTCCATGACTTTGGAAACGTTCATTTCAACAATGTTCCCAGAGGTGCTCAGACAAGTCCACTACTGGCAAAAGCTCACCTCTAGGGCTTTTCCTTTTCCTTTCCTTGGAGGGCAGTCTAGCGTCAAGGTTGAGGACATAGGTTTTGGTCCTGGGCCAGCTCCTTGCTGTGTCTCTGCTCCCTGCTTAATCTTGGGAAAGACACTCACCCTCTCCAAGCCTTGTATCCTTGTCTGTGAAATGGGGATAATAATATCTCCCTTTAGGATTGTTGGAAAATAAAATTAAGTCCTATTGTAAAGCCTGGTGCCTGGCTCATGTAAATGCTCTATAAATAGTGGTGCTTTTCTTAGCCTGAATTTTCCGGCTGAGAAGCAGATTATTTGATAACATCGTGATAGAAGAGTGAGGTCAAGAGCACACATGCCCATTCTCTGCACACCTGTCACTGTGCATCAAGGTGCTCCACTCTTGTCCAGGCCCAGCGTGACTTTCTTGCCAGGGATTGGATGACTCTCTTCATCTTCCCTCCTTCCTCCTGACAGGTACAAATAGGAGGACAAGCCACTGCTTTTCTTTATTACTAGGTCAGAGAGCATTGCGTGGAACCCCCAGGATCCAGCCCCCCGTTGCCAGTATCCAAGAAAGCCATCCTTCCCTGCTTATAATGCCTGTAGCATCTGTTCTACCAGGGGACTAACCCTTTGCACTCTACATGTGTTTCGCCAGCAAACACTCAAGCCACAAACTGTCCCTCTCCTCCAAAAAATTCAGTTAGAGCCCATTAGAAGGGGTTGCTTTGGTCAGTCAGCTGTTAGTCCTGGGGCTCCTTTGTTAGGGCAGCATCACCCTGAAGTTCTTGGGTCACCTCTGATCAGTGAGTTCTAAGATTTTAGAAACCAGCTCATGTCCCAGGATCCTTTGGGCCTGAATTCCCTACCATTTCCCAAGGCCACTGGTTCTTGGATCCAGAGACGTCCCAGGTGAGTTCACAGGCACCTGCTGCTGCTGCTGCTGCTGTTGCTTCTGCCCTCAGTTCCCTTCTTTCCCCTGAGGTCCCCTTGCACTTCCGAGCCTGAGGCCCCGCTGGTGGCCAGGTCTAGACTGAGGGTCCTCCCGCAGACCGAGAGGCGCCGGAGGGCCTCCGAGGCAGCCTCCATGGGCACGCTGGAGCGCTGCTCCAGAAGCATCTCCAACAGCGAGCTCATCTCCGAGACGAAGGTGCTGGCCAACCGCGTGCCCGTCGGGCTCAGCTCGGGCCCAGCCGCCTTGCCGAACGTCTGGAAGGTCCTGGGCTCCTCCGAGGCTGCAGCGTCCGGGGTGATCACGTTGTCGCGGTAGTTGGTGGTGAGGGGCAGAGAGAGCCTCGCCATCCAGGCTGGGTCTGGGACACTCAGCCGGTCCAGCACCAGGCCTGTGGGGGTGGGGGACAGGGTGAGGCCGCGGGAAGGGGGTGGGGGCAGGGTGAGGGCTGTGGACAATGGAGGGAAGGGAAATGCCAGGGGACAGACGGGTGGCCAGAGGGTAACGGAAAGGAAGAGGCCCTGACAAGGAAGCTCTTGGGCAGGAAGACAGCCACAAAGGCCCCGGTGAGCCAGTAGAGACAGAGCAGGAGGAGAAGAAAGGCCTGGAACCGTAGCCTGTTGATAAAGAAGGACCGAGTTTGGTCCGGGGCGTGTTTCAGGTCTTAAGTGTCTTCTACATTCCAGACAGATTTCCAGATTTCTGCCCCTTGGGGAGACTTCTCTCAGGGGAAATCCCTGATGTGCCAAATCATTTACATAATTATTTCATTTAACCTACACACAAATATTTGAGGTCAAGAGTATCCTTTCTGCAACCACAATGATGTGAACTTTACCTAATGCAAACAATGTAACCTAATTGTCTGTACCCTCATATTAATCTGATATAATAAATAAATAAAATGAGTCACCAGGCATGACTCAAGGTTCAACTAAAAACTAATAATAATAAAAAAAAACAGTATCATTTCTGTTTTATGGATGAAGAAACTGAAGCTCAAAGAAGTTAAGCCACATGTTTGGTAGGCAACCAAACTCAAGTGACCCCAGGTCTGATGACTTCAAATCTCTTATGACTGTACCTTCCTGCCGACTCTCTGAAGAGCTGGCTCTTCCTCCTTCCTGCTGGTCACTCCAGGCACCCACCTGTGGCCCAGGGCTGCTGAGGTCTTCACTGCTGCCACCCAGCCCCAAGTCCTCAATACCTTCACCCCTCAAGCTGCAAGGAACCCTGGCCTGCAGTCAGGCTAGAAAAGTGCTGCCTGCCTGAGAGCTGTCCCAGGAAAGGGACTGGGGCAGTGGCAGTGGTGACTCAGCCTGGTGGTTGGAAATTTTAAAAATTGCCCTATAAATTCCCAGTGCCACCACACACTTCTTTTCCCATCCTTTCAACAGAAAAGTCTGTCTCAAAAAAACTAGTTCCAAACCTGACAGCAGAGACCAAGCCAGAGGAAAGAAAGAAAGTGTAAGTCTTGTGGTTAAGAAACAGTTTCTTTAAAAAACTGGGGAGCGGGCAGTCCTTGTGGCTCAGTGTGTAGGGCACCAGCCCCATATACTGAGGGTGATGGGTTCAAACCCAGTCCCGGCCAGCTAAAACAGCAATGGCAACTGCAACAAAAAGCCAGGTATTGTAGCAGGCACTTGTAGTCCCAGGTACTTGGGAGGCTGAAGTAAGAGAATCACCCTAGTCCAAGAGCTGGAGGTTGCTGTCAGCTGTGACGCCACAGTACTACCAAGGATGACAAAGTGAGACTCTGTCTCAAAAAAAAAAAAAAAAAAATGGGGAGGGAGGGCCGCGCCTGTGGCTCAGTGGCTAGGGCCCCAGCCACATATACCGAGGGTGGCAGGTTCAAACCCAGCCCCGGCCAAACTGCAAGAAAAAAATAGCCAGGCGTTGTGGTGGGTGCCTGTAGTCCCAGCTACTCGAAGGCTGAGGCAAGAGAATCGCCTAAGCCCAGGAGTTGGAGGTTGCTGTGAGCTGTCACGCCACAGCACTCTACCCAGGGGGATCAAGTGAGACTCTGTCTCTACAAATAAAAATGAGGAGGGAGAACAACATGTGCTTCAACATTTATTTAATGTTTGCCTAAGGTGAGCTGCTTTAAAAATCTGCACAGAATAAAGACTGGAAGGAGCTATGTCAAAGTGTTAATTGAAATTACCCCTAGGCAGAAGTGATTTATTCTCTTTTTGTTTATCTATATTTTCCTACATGAACTGAATACTACTTTTGTAATTTGAAAAAGTTATTACAAAGCAGAGCTAGTCATTTTTTATATTAGTAAGTCACTTTCTGTCTTGCATTCAATTCCGGACCTTGCAGGCTGTGAGACAAGCTTGGCCCCTGCCCTACTGGATCCTGGGATCTAGCCCCATGTCTAGAACTTCGTGAATGTATGTTGAATGACTGAATGAACATAAATAATAACCCTTGATGTTTTGGAAATGAAAACCATAGTTTCCGGCTCGGCGCCTATGGCTCAATGGGCTAAGGCGCCAGCCACGTACCCCTGAGCTGGCGGGTTTGAATCCAGCCCGGGCCCACCAAACAACAATGACGGCTGCAACCAAAAAATGGCCAGGCGTTGTGGCGGGTGCCTGTAGTCCCAGCTACTTGGGAGGCGGAGGCAAGAGACTCGCTTGAGCCCAGGAATTGGAGGTTGTTGTGAGCTGTGATGCCAAAGC
>CAUYRH010089628.1:0-31269 GCA_963574655.1 Perodicticus potto
CGCCTGTAGTCCCAGCTACTTGGGAGGCAGAGGCAGGACACTCGCTTGAGCCCAGGAATTGGAGGTTGCTGTGAGCTGTGATGCCACAGCACTCTATCCAGGGTGACAGCTTGAGGCTCTGTCTCAAAAAAAAAAAAAAAAGAATGTGTATGTTTCTCTACTCTTGAGATGTTTCACTTAGGATAAGTCTCCAGTTCCATGCAAATTGTTGCAGAAGACATTATTTCATGTCTTTTGTGGCTTAGTTGTGCGTATATGTGCATGTGTGTCATACCAAATTTTCTTTATCCACTCATCAACTGATGGGCACTGAGGTTGATTCCCTACCTGTACAACTGTGAATTGTGCTGTGACAAATATTCAGGTGCAGGTATCTTCCCTGTTGGGTGGATACTCAATACTGTGATTCGGGGATCAAAATGGTGGGTCTACTTTTAGTTCTTTGAAGAATCTCCATACTGTTTTCCATAGAGGTTATACTAGATTACATTCCCACCAATAGGCATAAGCATTCCTTTTTTACCACATCTGTACCACTGTTCATTGTTTTTTGACTTTTTAACAATGGCTATTTCTGACAGCAGTAAGGTGGTATCCCATTCTGGTTTTAACTTACATTTCTTTGATTAGTGATGTTGAGTATCTTTTCATGTTTGTTGGCCATTTGTCTGTATCTTCTTTAGAAAATAAAACTTTCATTTTCACCCACTTGTCGATGTTTTTTTTTTTCTTGCTGGTTTGGGTTTTCTATAGATGGTGGATTTTAGTTCTTTGTTGGAAATGTAGTTTGCAAGTATTTTATCCCATTGTGTGGATTATCCATTTCATTGTGCAAAAACATTTTAAGTTTAAGTCCCATTTATTCTTGCAGTTGCTTTTGGAATCTTAGTCCTAAATTCTTTGCCTAGGCCAAAGGACAAAGGAGTTTTTTCTTTGTTATCTTCTAGAATTTTTATGATTTCAGGTCTTACATTTAAATCTTTAATCCATCTTGAGTTAATTTTTACATTTAGTGAGAGAGAGGGATGCAGTTTCATTTTTCTGCATGTAGCTACCCAATTTTCCTAGCACCATTTACCAAATAGGGGGTCCTTGCCCCAGTGTATGTTTCTGCCTGCTTTGTTGAAAATAAACTGGTTGTAGGTATATGGGTTCATTTCTGGGTTCTCTGTTCTGTTTCATTGGTCTGTGTATCTGTCTTTACACTAGTATCATGTCTTTCGGTTACTACAGGACCGTAGTATATACAACTGGAAATCAGATAACGTGAAGCCTTCAGATTTATTGTTTTTGCTTAGGACTGTTTGGGTTCCACATGAAGTTTAGGATTGTTCTTAAAAAGTGACATGGTAATTGCATTGAATCTGTGAATCACTTTGGGCAGTATAGTCATTTTAATAATGTCGATTCTTCTAATCCATGAGCATGGGATGGTCATTCATTCATTTGTGTTATCTGTGATTTCCTTCATCACAGATGTTGGAAAACATATGTGTTTCACAGTTCTTGCAAAGATCTTTTACCTTCTTGGTGAAGTATAGTCCTAGGTATCTTTCTTTATAGCACTGGCAATGGTATTGAGTTCTTGATTTGACTCTCAGCTTCCCAGTTATTAGTATATAGAAATGTTACTGATTTGTATACATTGTTTAACCTGAAACTTTACTGAACATGTTTATCAATTCTGAGTCTGTTAATGGAATCTTTAGGGTTTTCTAGACAAAAGATCATATTGTTGATAAACAAATAGTTCAACCTCCCCTTTCCTGATTTAGATGCCCTTCTTTCTCTTTCCTGAATGCTCTGGCTAGGACTTCCAATACCATGGGGAACAAAAGTAAAGACAGTGGACATCCTTGTCTTATTCTGGTTCTTAGGAAGAATGCTTTCAACTTTTCCTCATTCTGTATAATGTTGGCTATAGGTATGTCACATACAGCTTGTATTATGTTAAGGTATATATCCCTTCTATGCCTAGTTTGCTGAGCCTTTTTATCATGAAGGGGTGCTGGATTTTACTGAATGCTTTCTCAATATCTATCAAGATGATCATATGATTTTTGCTTTTAATCTGTTTATATAGTGACTCACATTTCTGGGTTTGTATATGATGAACCATCCTTGCATCCCTGGGATGAAGCCCACTTAACCATGGAGAATTATCTTTTTAATGTGTCATTTGGTTTGGTTTCCCAGTGTTTGGGTGAGGACTTTTACATCTACGTTCATAAGGGACATTGGTCTATAGTTTTTATTTGTTGTGCCCTTTCCTAATGTTGGTCTCAGGGTGACACTGGCTTCACATAATGAGTTAAGAAGGATTCCCTCTTTCTCAATGTTATGGAACAGTTTCAGTAGGACAGGTGCCAGTTCATAGGTCTGACAGAATCTGGCTGCGAACCCTGGCTTCTCTTTTTTGGGGGGGGGTTATTACTGTTTCAATCTTTCTACTCATCACTGGTCTGTTCAGAATTCTACTGCTTCCCGATTAAAGCATAGGAGGCTGCATGTTTCCACAACCGTACCCATTTCCTTCAGATGTTCTAGTTCATGTGCATAAAGGTTTTCATAGCAAGTCTCTGAACATTTGTATGTCTGTGGTATGTAATGTCTCCTTTATCATTTCTGATTGAGCTTATGTGAAATCCCTTCTTTTTTATTTCCAACTAATCTAATTAATGGTATAGTGACTATCTTTTCAAAGAACCAACTTTTTGTTTTGAGGAATCTTTGTATTTGAGTTTCCATTTCATTTTGTTCTGCTCTGATCTTTGTTATTTCTTCTGCCAGCTTTGGGCTTGGTTTGTTCTACTTTTCTAGTTCCTCAAGGTGTGATAGTAGGTAATTTGTGATCTTTTTGATGTAGCCACTTAATGCTGCAAACATCCTTCTTAGCACTGCTTGTGCTGTATCCTAGAGACTTTTGGACACTTCTGTCACCTGGATCATTGAATTCTACAGATTTCCATTCTGATTTCATCATTGACCCAAGAATCATCCAGCAGCATATTGTTTAATTTCCATGTACTTACACAGTTTGTGAGTTCCTCTTGCAATTTGTTTTTATTCCACCATGGTCTCCAAAAAAACATTTTGATTTTTCAAAATTTGCTGAGACTTGTTTTGTGGCCTTCTCTGTGATATATCTTGGAAAATGTCCCATGTGCTAATGAGATTCTGCTATTCTGTAGATCTGGAGTAGAATGTTCTGTAAATGTCTATCAGGTCCATTGTTCTCCCATGTAAATCAAGGGTGTGTTGATTTACTGCCTTGATGATTTCTCTAGTTCTATTAGTGGAATGCTGAAATTCCTGGCTACTACAATGCTGCTATTTATTTCTTTCCTTACATCTATCAGGTTGGTGCAAAAGTAACTGCAGTTTTTGCACTGTTGAAATTTGCTGTTTAATACTGGAATACATTTCTTTTTCTTTTCTTTTTTTGAAACAGAGTCTCATTTTGTCTCCCTGGGTAGAGTGCCATGGCATCATAGCTCACAGCAACCTCAAACTCTTGGACTTAAGAGATTTTCTTGCCTCAGCCTCCCAAGTAGCTGAGACTCCAGGCATCTGTCACAACTCCTGGCTATTTTTAGAGACAGGGTATTGCTCCCACTTAGGCTGGTCTTGAACCCGTGAGCTCAGGCAATCCACCTTCCTCAGCCTCCCAGAGTGTTAGGATTACAGGCATGGGCCACCATGCCTGGCCTGGAATACATTCTTGATAATGTGATTTGCTACACATTTTAACGTGCATTTCTCACTCTATATTTTTTTGTTAATCACTTATTATTTGCTGTTTATTTTATATTTAGACTAGGGAAATAATGTTAGACAAAAAGGAAACTTGAGTGATTTTTCTTATTCTACTTCAAAATGGGTCATAAAGCAGCAGAGACAACTTACAACATCAACAACGTGTTTGCCCCAGGAACTGCTCACAAACATACAGTGCAATGATAGGTAGTTCAAGAAGTTTTGCAAAGTGAAGAGAGCTTTGAAGATGAAGAGTGTCATAAAGGCCATCACAAGTTGACAATGACCAAATCGGAGCAATCGTGGAAGCTGATCCTCTTGACATGAGAAGTTACCAAGGAACTCAACATTGACCATTCTAAGGTTGTTTGGCTTCTGAAGCAAATTGCAAAGGTGAAAAAGCTCAATAAGTGGGTGCCTCAAGAACTGACCAAAAATCAGAACAATTGTCACCTTCAAGTGTCATCTTCTTTTATTCTACACAATAACAAACCATGTCTTGAGAGGACTGTGATGTTAAAGTAGATTTTATACGACAACTGATGGCAACTGCGTAGTTAGACCAAGAAGAACCTCCAAAGCATTCCCAAAGCCAAACCGGCACCCAAAAGGTCATTGTCACTGTTTGCTGCCAGTTTGATCCACTATAGCATTCTCAATCCTAGTGAAACCATTACATCTGAGAAGTATGCTCTGCAAATCAATGAGAGGCACCAACGACTGCAACACCTATAGCCAGGACTGGTCAACAAAAAGGGCCCAATTCTTCTCCACAAGACCCGACCACACATTGCACAACCAACACTTTAAAAGTTGAACGAATTAGGCTATGAAGTTTTGCCTCACCTGCCATATTCACCTGATTCCTTGCATCTCATCAACTTTTTGCAGGGTAAACACTTCCACAACCAGCATGATGCAGAAAATGCTTTCTAAGAGTTCACTGAATCCCAAAGGACGGATTTTAAAGCTATAGGAATAAACACTTATTTCTCTATGGTAACAGTGTGTTAAATGTCATGATTCCTATTTTGATTAATAAAGATGTGTTTGACAGGTACACTGGAGGCTGAGGCAAGAGAATCGCTTGAGGTTGCTGTGAGATGTGATGCCGTAGCACTCTACCGAGAGTAACAAAATGAGACTCTCTCTCAGTAAAAAAAATTAAAAAGTAAAAAAAAAAAAAAAAAGTGTTGAGTCTAGTGATAATGATTTAAAATTCATGACCTCAAACCACAATGACTTTTGCACCAACCTAGCAGAATTTGTTCTGTGAATCTGGGAGCTCTTGTGCTAGGTGCATAGATATGTAAGAATGCTGGCTCGGCGCCTGTGGCTCAATGGGCTAAGGCGCCAGCCACGTACACCTGAGCTTGCGGGTTCGAATCTAGCCTGGGCCCGCCAATCAACAATGATGGCTGCAACCAAAAAATGCCGAGCGTTGTGGTGGGCGCCTATAGTCCCAGCTACTTGGGAGGCGGAGGCAAGAGACTTGCTTGAACCCCGCAATTGGAGGTTGCTGTGAGCTGTGATGCCATGGCACTCTACCCAGGGTGACAGCTTGAGGCTCTGTCTCAAAAAAAAAAAAAAAAGATATGTAAGAATGCTAATATGTGGTTCGGCACCTGTGGCTTAACGGGCTAAGGCGCCAGCCACATACACATGAGCTGGCGGGTTCGAATCCAACCCGGACCCACCAAACAACAATGACGGCTGCAACCAGAAAATGGCTGGGTGTTGTGGCAGGCGCCTGTAGTCCCAGCTACTTGGGAGGCAGAGGCAGGACACTCGCTTGAGCCCAGGAATTGGAGGTTGCTGTGAGCTGTGATGCCACAGCACTCTGTCCAGGGTGACAGCTTAAGGCTCTGTCTCAAAAAAAAAAAAAAAGAATGCTAATATCTAAGACCTGTTGAGTTGATCCCTTTATGATTATATAATAATATATTATTGTCTTTCTTTAACCACTGCTGATTTAAAGTCTATTTTATCTGATACAAGAATACCTACTCCTGCTCACGTTTGGTTTCCATTTGCATAATTTTTTTTTCAACCCCTTTACTTTGAGTCTATAAAAATCTTTAAAAGTTAAATGGGCTCCTCGGAGACAGCATGTATTTGTGCTTTTTATCCGTTCAGCCAATATATATATATTTTTTTAAGTGGGGCATTTATATTCAATGTTAGTATTGATGTTTAAAATACTGTTCTGGCTCTGCGCCCACAGCACAGCAGCTAGGGCACCAGCCACATACCCAGAAGCTGGCGAGTTCAAACCCCAGCCCAGGCCTGCTAAAACAACAATGGCAACCACAACAAAAAATAGCCAGGCATGTGGCGGGCGCCTGTAGTCCCTGATACTTGGGAGGCTGAGGCAAGAGAATCGCTTGAGCCCAAGGGTTTGAGGTTGCTATGAGCTATGACACCACAGCACTCTACCAAGGGCAACATAGTAAGACTCTGTCTCAAAAAAAAAATAAAATAAAATAAAATAAAATACATGTTGATTGCTAGCTAGTTGCTTGTTTTCTCCCTTGTGTTACTGTTTTATAAGAGCTTTGTGTGTTTTTACAAACAAAGCCTTTTAAGCATTTCTTCTAAGGCAAGTCTAGTGGTGACAAATCCCCTTAGCATTTGCTTGTCTGGGAAAGACTACTTTTTCTTGCCTTTATGAAACAATTTTGCAGGATACAAAATTTTCAGCTGGCAGTTAATCTGCTTAAGACTAAAAATGGAACCCCAATCCCTTCTAAATGCAAGGTTTCTAGTGAGAAGTCTGCTGTTAATCTGATGGGTTTTCAAGTTAGTTGATGCTTTTGTCTCACAGCTGACTTTGGCCAGACTGAGGACATGCCTTGATGTCCTATTTGCCATAAATCTTCCAGGTGTTTGACGCCCTTCTTATATACACATGTCCAAATCTATAGCAACACCAGGAATTATTCCCTCAAATCAATTTTCTAGGCTTTTTACTGTTTCTTCTTCCCCCTCAGAGATATCTGATTCTTAATATTCACTTTATATAGCCCCATTTTTCTCTCAGAGAGATTTTTCATTCTTGTTGAATCTTTCGTTCTTCATTTTTGACTTAACTGGGTTAAGTTGAAAGCCCATCTTCAAGGTCTGAAACTGTTTCTTCTTCTTAGTCTCGTCTATTGCTAAAAACTTCCTACTTTATTTTGAAATTTTCAAAATGACTCATTTCTAGAAGTTCTGTTACTTTTTTCTTATATTATCTAAATCTTCAGTGAATTTTTCATTCATGTCTTAAATATTTTTGTTGTTTCTTTGTACTGGTTTTCAACTTCCTCATCAATCCCATTGTTCTTGCCATCCACATTCTGAATTCCATACCTGACATTTCAACAATTTCCTTCTGGTTGGAGTCCATCGCTGAAGAACTACCGTGATCCTTTGAGGATATTAAAATAGCCTGTTTTTCCATGTTGCCAGAGTTCTTATGCTAGTTCCTTCTCAAGTGAAACCTCTTCTCTCAGCTTGAGACAGCTTTGTGATTCATCTTTTCTCCTCTGCTAGAAACTCTGATGCTTAATGAAGAGAGGGACAGCATCCCTGGAAGATTAACCAGGCAGGAGAAGGGGGATGTACTGAGGGTGTCTAACAATGGTGCTCTTGTGCATCACTCCATTCTATGGTCGTCACAGGCATAAAGACACACATGTTAGATGGAGACAGAAGACATTTAAAAACATGCCCCAAATGCGAAGGAATAAACATACTTCTATTTCAAAAAAATTGTAACTGGTTCTAAAAACATCAGATTTAAGCTTACATTTTTCTTTTAAAAGGCTAGAAGACTAAAATTAAAGACAACTACTACAAACTATCTTTTCCTTATTTAAATTTTAAAAAATAATAGGTGAGTCTTTTAAAACTATAAATATTCATATTATAGAAGCCCAGATTCAGAAAATTCTCCAACCAACTTTGCCACATAAAGTTTCCCATTTTATAGAACACTGGAAATTTAGATTGATGGTGAAAAAAACAAAGTCAACCAAAAAATGGCATTCAGAAGAGTGCAAAAGATAAAACCAAACTGATCTACCTAATGTAACAAGAGAAAAAGCAATAAACTTCATAAAGGTAAAATCATTAAAAGGTATTTATTCCAAGTCCTAAGAGGTAAAATAATTTTTATCCTGTCCTCAAAGTTTGTAAGTTGTACAGTATTTTCTAAGAAATTAAGATCTGGAACTGGGATGAAAGAGAAGAGATAGAAATAAAGAAAATAAAACATGTAGAAGGCAATGAAATAGTTACAGAAAAGAAAGCATTTTAACATAAAATAACCATTTAAATCAACAGGTATACACGGTTTAAGGGAGGTAGTATACACGCAATCTATATGAAGTACAATCTTTTGAACTTCTTAACTCAAGAAGTTAGTCAAGTTAACCATTCAATTTTTAGAAAATCTTACATCCTTTGCTGCTGCTTTAATCCCAACTGCTTGCATTTTCTGACGAGCAGATGATTAACAACTCCACGATACAACTGGTAGGAGAGTAAATGAAAAAATTCCAATCTGTTCATTTTACCACATGAAGCCACAAAATGGTTGGCTGGAGACCCATTTTAAACTGATAAAACTAGGAGTCTGAAAGACAAATTCCATTTCTTTTCTTCTTTTTTTTTTTTTTGAGACATAATCTCGCTTTGTCACCCTGGGTAGAGTCACAGCGTAGGTCATAGCATCCTCAAATTCTTGGGCTCAAGTGATGCCCTTGCCGCAGCCTCCTGAGTAGCTAAGACTACAGGCACCCACCTCGACGCCAGGCTATTTTTAGAGACCGGGTCTTGCTCTTCCTCAGGCGGGTCTCACACAAGTGAGCTCAGGCAATCCACCTGCCTCAGCTCCCAGAGTGCTAGGATTAGAGGTGTGAGCCACCTGTAAGGCGCCCAGACCAAATTTCATTTCTTAACATTCTCAAAGCTGATAAATTACTAAAGATAACTGAACATGTAAATTTTTATAGTACTATTTTGACTAGGACTTTTAACATCAGCAGAAAAAGCAGATGAAAATAAAAATTGAATTTCTTGGCTCAGCGCCTGTAGCACAGTGGTTACAGTGCTAGCCACATACACCAAAGTTGGCAGCTTCGAACCCAGCCTGGGCCAGCTAAACAATAATGACAACTGCAACAAAAAAATAGCCAGGCATTGTGGCAGACGCCTGTAGTCCCAGCTACTTGGGAGGCTGAGACAACAGAATCGCTTAAGCCCAAGAGTTGGAGGTTGCTGTGAGCTGTGACACCACAGCACCCTACTAAGGGCGACATAGTGAGACTCTGTCCAAAAAAAAAAAAAAGTCAAATTTCAGTAATATTAACAAAACAAGTATTTCACTGTTTGATCTTGAATAATCCTCTATCTTTACAATATGATTATGTATGGTTTTTTAATATTTAAAATTTCAACTTATTAACTTAAAGTCTCCCCAACTTTAAAAGCAAAGATTAATGATTTTGAAAATGACCATAAATCAGTCTTTATCAATAAACTCTACAAGAATTGTTCAAATTCTGAAATCACATTTAAATTTTATGATACTGCCCAGCAGGGATTATAAATCATCAATAAATAATGGTCTTTCTAGATTAAAAATGCTAACCATCTAAAGGTGAAGTTAATTTGTCAAAAGAAATAAACCTCGCCAATTCAGAAAAAAATTCTTAGTGGACAAGTAACCTTATGAGTAAACAGGGAACATGACCTGTTATAAACCCACCTAACAAATGACTCTGACATTTTCTACTCCATAGCATCCCTCTAACCAAGCTTCTCAATGAGGTTTGCTCCCAGCAAACAGTTTAGAGTCTGAGCCCATTTACCTGGCTAAAATGGAAAATTAGCCAAGTACTGATAACTATCAGAATAGCCAGGTTTAACAGCTTATAAAGGACTTGAGAAGAAAGATCTGGTCCACTTCTGCATGCCACAGGAAATCTGATGAAAGTTATATACTACCTCAGAAAAAGATACACAGGTAAATATTCAATTACAATGAGTTTTAGGGGAGGTAAAGGTAAGGTAGAGAGATTGGGTGGGGAGCATGCAACTGCTGATTAAAAAGGTTTGGTGGAAACTACCTTTCCAGATCCTCAGAAAAGAGAAGTTCTATAACTTACTGGAAGTGCACCAAATATAATTCTTTTGCTAATACCACCCCTTACAAGGTATTTTTGGTATTTGCCTGGGTAAAACTACAGGTGCAGAGGAGAGGGCAACAGGGCAGCAGACTTGGCAATGCCATGGTCGACCCACACGATGAAGTACTATATCCCCATCCTACTCAATTTCCGATATACTCTCAAGTAAATTCATTGTGGCAAAAATCTCTTTTCCAGGAATTCAGCTATTGTGCAAACCGGAAGAATTTGTTCTCTTCAAAATTTAAAAAGCTGAGTTCACCCTTAGAAAATCATCGCACCAACAGCAACACCACTCATGCTACTTGAATCACCAAGACAACACATATGGATTAGTCTGCAGACATCTGTAGATGGGGAGGTAGTCACAGGCAGGTGGCACAGCCGGCACGCACTGGAAATACATGTCAGTTGGAGATATAAGACATAAATGCATAAATATTCTTATTTTGCCCTTTTATCAATGTTAAAGGAAAACCATCAACATTACTCAGATAATTCTTATCTTCTCTCTAATCCAAACTTTTTCATTGTAAGTATCTATCTGCCTACTTCATTTTATCTTCAAAGTATAGTTATGCCCAAATGTTTACACCTGAAATACATATTCCATTATAAAATTACTTCCTTTTAAATTTCTCCTTATGTCAGATTAATAGGGCATTATATTTAAAATTTTACATTACGTATGTTGGTAGATAGTTTTATATATTAATTTCATTTCATGATGCTAAAGGGGACACTACAAAATATAAAAATGAGGTATGACATCTAAGAAGGTTACATATACCAATAATCTCTTTCTTTACTAATTGAAAATTTATCCTTGCAATGTTTAGTTGATTAAACCATGAAGAAAAACAAATGGCTACCATATACACACAAGTAGGATAATAATTTTGCAGAAGTAGCAGCAAGAGGTAGTAACTGGATGAGGGTACAAGGGCTTTCTGGAATGTTGGCAAAACTTCTTCTTCTCATCCTGAATGGTAATTACATGGGTATTTACTTTTTAATAATTCTTTAAACTGTACACATTTTTCCTTTATGTAAACAATAAATTTTTTTAGGAAAGCTGATCCTTGGTGAAACCTTAAAAAACTGAAAAAAACAGTGAGAAGCAATTCTGATAAGAAAGTGAACTGAAGCAATTTATGCAGAAAGAAATACTCATATTTTGTGGGTTTTCTAACACTGAATTCCTATAAACGAGAAAACTCCTGTCATCGTTTGCCCAATATAAATGCTTAGTATAGTATTTAGGAAATGATTATTGAAACAATCCAGTTTAAGATCATCTGGTAATAAATTACATTAGTCACCACTCACAGGTACTGTTTGATACATACTTTTGTATGTTAAAGATGAAAGGTCACTGTTTATAATGTGATAATAGCCTGTATTTAAAAAAAAAAAAAAATCACACACAATACAGGTTACATTTATTTCCATCCTATATTGAAAAAAAATCTATAATTATAATAATTCTACCTTTTACTTATATGGGTTGCCCTTCTTTAGTAGTTACAGCATCTCCTGCCACTAAGTACTCCGTCCTAACACCTTTCTAACCGTCAAGGTGAGACAAAATCCTACTCCCAGCTCCAAATTCTTACAAACAGAAATGTAACAAATATAATTGTGACCACAGAGTAAAAAAGTTTGAAGTCTGAAAAAACTTGGAACCTAAGATTTTAAAAATGTAGGACAAATTTAAGGCAGCTCACCCAGAAGGCAGTCCTAAGTGGTACTGGCCTGCCTCCTTCTGCCTGAAAACATGTTTTTAGCATGAAATGTCCTTTTTACTCAGTCCTTATACCTAAAATTCAAGCATTTAGAACAATGATTTCCTCTTAATTAGTGGGACCTTTATTTTCCGAAAGAACCAATCTTAAAAGGAAACTCAGTAAGCTTCAAAAACAAAAAAAAGAGCTAAAGATAGAACCCCTCTAACAGTTTTTAAAAATTGTTACCAGGCCAAGCACAGTGGTGTGACCTAGCACTGTGCACTCTGCGAGACCAAAGTGGGACGATCTCTTGAGGCCAGTAGCTTGAGACCAGCCTGAATAAGAGCAAGACCTCCTTTTTACAAACAATACCAGGAGTGGTAGTGTGCGCCTACAGTCCCAAGCTACTCGGGAGAGGCTGAGACAGAAGGACCACTTGAGCCCAGTAACTGAGGTTGCAGTGAGCTGTGACTGCACCACTGTACTCTGTCTCCAAAAAAGAAAAACATTATCATCCATCCATAGTCTGATGTGGATTACTGACAAAAGTTTTCTTGAACTGCCAAGTTGACCTCAGGTGCAAAAAAAAAAAAAAAAAAAAAAAACAACAACTGAGAAGCTGTTGACTTTCCCCTCAACATTTTATCATGAAAAATTTCATACAGAAGTTGAAATAATTACACCGGGAACTCCTACACTCACCTCTCAGATTCCACAATCAACAATTTGTTGTATTTTAAGGCCCTCTATCTGCCCTGTCCCACCATCCACTTAACTTTTGACACATTCCAAAGCAAACTGAAGATGTCACTACACTTAATCCTCATCAGTTCAATATGCATTATCATTAGGAGTGTGGTATAAAGGCCCTCTATCTGCCCTGTCCCACCATCCACTTAATTTTTGACACATTCCAAAGTAAACTGAAGATGTCACTACACTTAATCCTCATCAGTTCAATATTCATTATCATTAGGAGTGTGGTATCTGGCTCGGCGCCTGTAGCTCAGCGGCTAGAGCTCTGGCCACATACATTGGGGCTGGCGGGTTCAAATCGGGACCAGGCCTACCAAACAACAATGATAACTGCAACCAAAAAAATAGCTGAGCGTTGTGGCAGGTACCTGTAGTCCCAGCTCCTTGGGAGACTGAGGAAAGAGGACCACTTAAGCCCAAGAGTTTGAGGTTGCTGTGAGCTGTGATGCCACAGAACTCTGCGGAGGGCAACAGTAAGATTCTGTCTCAATTAAAAAAAAAAAAAAAAAAAAGAGGCAGTATTTGTTTTCTACAAAGAGAATCAAATTTTAATTCAGGATAAATAGTGGTTTTCATGGACAGGTCAGGAATGGAAAAAGCCTGTGAAATGTAGCTTAAGAAAAAAGGGCAATGTACATGAATGTTAATACATGAACTCTGTGACATCCATTTAGCTACTCAGAGGCTTCACTAGCAGACAATTCTCCATGGGTCTCTAGCATGCCTGCACACCTTTCAGACTATCTTTTCAAAGATGTAGAGGACAGTGTATAATTGTCTTAGAGGATAACGTCTTCTTCCAGAGGAGAGAGGGAGGTCTGTCTACCGTCCAATATAATAAAGGTAAGGTCTTCTGGAACAAAGGTCAGGTAGGTTTCTACACAGTGCAGCCCACTGTGAAAAGTCCTTTAAAGCTCAAGGTTTCCCAGCTACGATGCAAACCCACTATGCAGGTAGCACTCACCTGAACCTCTGTGTCATCCCCATGGAACACTGGGGGAAAGAGGATCGGCCAGGAGAACTAACACGGATGTGAAGCTCATGCTGCTTACAGTGGCCTAAATAATAGTCCTTTGTCTAACTCATGAGTCTCTTGTCTTCTACGAACATGCACAGAATTGCAGTTGGCTAAATTTGCAATCCTTTCACAGTTCTTGACAAGGTCTTTCTAAAATAAATTCTTGCCTGTGAGGTACAGACTAAGTTAGTGATCTCTGGATAACTAACAGCAGGAAGTGCAATGAACCAAAAGAGATCTTTGAGGAGAAACACGGCTGATCATACAATTCACGTAAAACGTCCAGTGGCTTTTCTTTCATAATTCACACGTATGTCTTATCTCACTCAATTAGTCTATAACCTCCTTAAGAAACACACAATTCATCCCTGAATATACTAGAGTAACCCAGGTTTTAAGTTATAATAGCTGCTCAATATACATTTATTGAGTGAAAACACGCTAGAAATATGCTTGAATGTTCATACGTGATAAAAATTCTTTTAATCAACACGGAACAACAAATATTAGAAGTATACATGTTCAGTTTCAAATGCTATGACTCTTAAGTCTTCATAAATCATTTATTCCTACCATTACATTTTTACTCCTTTAGTCTACCTTTACTGAAACAGAAAAGATAAAAATCCTAATGAGAGCTGGATGCTCCACTCAACTACATAAACAACATAGCTAAAGCAATGTATGTAATGATCAGTATGTTCCATGGATTTTAGCAAATTAGCCAACTTGTATCTCTGATTACACCATTTCTCAGTTACATAAAGGTTAGGTTGCTGAACACGTATCCTGTCATGTTAACTTAAAATAACCATACATATGAAACATATATTGTGTAATATACAGAACAGAGACTAAGAATTTCCACAATTGTAGTAGCAATGCCAACAGTATAACAGAAGTTTTTGTAATAACTAGATAAGCATTTATTGGGCATTCATATGTGAGTAACTTTGCTTTAATTATTTAGCCCTCATAACAAGTCATGAAGTAGATACTTGCATTATATAACCCCACTGTGCAGATGATTCAACACAGACCCAGAGGAGTTAAACACTAGTCCAAGGCCATACATGTATAACTACACAGCAGTTGAAGTGGGAAATTAAACCAGGTTTGACTCCAGGGCATGAGTTCTCGTAATTCTGTATGTATTTCCCAGATGTAAGGATTTTCTAATTCATAAACATTCCAAATAGATTTCTACAACATGAAAGTACAGTCAAATGAGCAATATTTGAAAAAGAGTTTTAAATGGGATTGATTTCAGCATTAACCTTGGTCCCTAGGTTAGTGCTAAAAATTTCCAGAAATCAGTATCAAACACTGAAAAAATATTTTAAACATTTTACATCCAAGAAAGCCCTATAGCATTTCATTATAAATTTTAAAAATAAGTCATCTTCATTTGCCTGTCCTATATGTTTTTTCAAACATATTGAAATACCAGGCTTGATGCTCCATGAAGGCTGGGTCTTTGTTTTTGTTCTCTGCTATATCCACAGCAGACAGAACAATGCCTGGTATAATAGGTAGTGAATAAATATCATTGTACAAATACTCATGTACAGATAAACAGAATTCTGTTTTCCAGAAAGGAAAATGAGTATTAGTTCTATTAAAAAAGATTTAAAGTACTAAAAAAAAAATTGTATAAAGTTTTACTCACATAACAAAAGTATGGAACCTGAGATTTATGCAAAAGATTTCACTGTTTTCTGTAAGCCTCTAATATTTAAATTTTTTAATGAGGGAGACAGTGAAGAGGGGGAAAAATCTTTAATTACTTAAACTACTTCATTGTCCTTGTTTATCCATATTATATAATCAACAGATTCAGATTATAACATGAAAACTCTTCAAAATCCACTTAAAACCACAGAATGTACTCATTTTTTTAATAAGAGAGTTGTACAATTTGGAGTTTTACAATTTATAGTTTCCTTTAAAAATAGTTTCAAGTAGTTACCAAGAGGCAGAGACCATGTCTCTCATTTCTTTTGTATCACTTTCACAGTGTAATATTGTTCTGGTTATATAGTTAAATACTCATCTATTACCTTCACTTAAAAAAATACCTAAAGGGCAGCACGCGGAGCTCAGTGGGTAGGGTGCGAGCCACATACACCAAGGCTGGTGAGTTCCAACCCAGCCCAGGCCAGCTAAAACAACAATGACAACTACAACAAAAAAATAGCCGGGCGTTGTGGCATGCGCCTATAGTACCAGCTACTTGGGCGGCTGAGAGTTAAGCCAAAGAGTATGAGGTCGCTGTGAACTGCAACACCACAGCACTCTACCCAAAGCGACAGCTTGAGACTATGCCTCAGAGAAAAAAAAAAAAAAAAGTACCTAAGTCAAAAGTCACAAGAGTAACTCTCTCCATTCCTTTGGAGGCTTTTTCCGGCGAGTTTCTGTTACGTTATACTATGACGACTTTTTTTTAAAGTAACGAATTAGAAACTTACGATATAAAACCATTACCTAGGAGATTGACCTTGGGCAAATCACTTCACCTCTCTTATCCCAGTCTAACCCCCTTCATTTTAGAATTAGTAGGTAAAATGATCTCTAAGGCTCCTCTTAGCTCTAAAATTATGTGACCTTTTGATTAATTCACTTGACTTGCTACCTTAGTGAAAAAATGATAAACATGGGAGGTAACAATTCAGTCCTAACTCATCATAGCCTTATTGACATTCTATATAAATTTTATATAAAACTGAACATCTTAGAAGTGCTTTGTAAGACATTTTGATGCATAAAGTGCTCACTTTGACCTAAACAATCCTGGTGATACATTGCCGAAAACAAGGTGGGGAAAGTAAGTAAACTGTCTTCATACAGAAGTGGAACATTTTGATTTGCATATACATTTTATATAAATTATATGTCCTTCCGCTCTGCAGCCTTCTAAAGAATAAGATATTCAGGTACATATAAAATTACTTGAAAAGGCACAATGTTTGTGTTTGAGACTAAACATTAGATGTGCACGCTACTTAATTTCACATCAGAAATAGGTGGTCCCTATCTAAATTGTTTAAACCAGGATGTAAAGAAACAGAAGAGAACAGACATTTGGGGAAAACTGAAATAAATTATTTTATATCATTTAGATGTAATGTTTTTGTGAGAAGCAAAATGTTTATAACATGAGAATATGATTACAATAATCTTAACAGACAAATGCAGAACATAAATACACTTCGGTTATACATAGCATACAAAAAGTAATATATCAAACGTTAACAGGGCTTATTTCTAGGTAGTATAATGAAATAATTTTTATCTGCTTTATGCTAGCCATATTTTTTTCGACTTTCTACAGTAAGCATTGATTGTATAATCAGAAAGGACTTTTAAACGTATTAGCTTAATTTACTCATAAAACCTTTTATTTGCAATAAAGTCCTAGGGCAGGGGAGGAAAACCGAAAAGATTCAGAGGCACAGATTTTCTGAGGTTTCTGTTGTTACTGAGGGAATAATACTCAGAAAACAAGACCAGAAGAGTTCTTCCCTTACACATTTTATAAAAGAGTAAAATTTTTTCACAGAGAAAACAAACTAAACAGGAAACACTGTTTTAAAGGCACACTATACCTTTAAAGCAGGATAATCAATTCATGTCAGATTATCCAAATATTAAAATTATACATGAAATATTAATATACACATACATACACATGAAATATACAAATACAAAATAAAGGGCTGTCAAAACGTAGGCCAGAAACACAGACAAGACATCTGTCAAACTGTATTACAAACTGAGACTTCTAAAGCTCACTCACATTAACAATTCTTTATCAATTAACATCTCCATTTTTTAAAATCTAAACATGTTCTAAAAAGGCTGAAATACACATGATTAAATGCCTCATTCTTTTAAAATTTGCAAACAGTGCCAAACATTCATGATAACTCCAGTTATAAAGAACATCCCCAATGCCAAAGAGAAGCAGCCAACGCGGCTGTGGCCATTAATGGTGCGTAAGTGATCACCAATGCTGTCTGCGGGGGCAGGATGTGATGGGTCACGCCTGTAATCTCAGCACTTTGGGAAGCAGAGATGGGGGGACTGATTTGAGGCTAGGGGTTAGAGAACAGCCTGGACAATATAGTGATAACCCATCCCTACAAAAAACATTTTTACAAGTCAGCCAGGCAGTGCCTGTAGACCTCCCTGCGCCACAGGCAGAAGGAGCTTAAGCCTAGACTAGACGTTCATTGCTACAGTGAGAAGCAGCGTCAGGACACTGCACCCCAACCTGCCCCTAAAAAAAAGACAATCTATGTGGATGTTTCTTCTATAAACATTTAAAACATTAGTAGATTATGTTTATAAATTGTAATGTTATAGAACAGTAACACAAAATATTTTCAGAAATTACTAAGCCTAATCTTAAGGAAATTTTTATTATAAAGAACAAAATCATACTTAAAGAGTGTATATGCGCCGTTCCAATGGCAGAAAAAATGAGGTATACACTGGCCTCACAGGAAGGGGCTGCAGCATTCAAGAAAAACTAATTCCTGAGATTGCAAGATCTCTTGGCATACTTTTCTCTGCCTATTTTCTCCCAACTGGTTGTTCCTGCTTGCACTGACAAGTCAGCCACTGCCTGTCTCCATTGCTGTAAGACCTTAAAGTTCTAAGCCTATGACTACTGATCCAAAGTTGTGTTTTGAGGTGACACAACCAAATTTTAACTGGTCAGTCACTAGCACATGCCTGCATGTTGGTTGGTGTTGGGTCTAGAATTTAATAAGTCTTTTCCCATGAAGCCAGCTATACTTGATTTCCTGTGTCACTGAGACAGCCTATATAAATAAACTCTTAATTGTGATTTTGTTCTCCACAATAAAAAAACTCCTTATTGAAGACTGGATTTCGTAATTACTGAAAACATGTTCAAATTTACAATTCTATGACACATATTTCACTTTATAAAATAATCTAGAACAGTGGTCCCAATCACTATAAACGTATCTAGTACATAGGTCTACCTGGGATCTTTAACATAGTCTATGAGCTACAATCATTCTCAGAGAAATAAATACCCCCCAAACAAACCTATCATGCTTCTCACAAAAGACCATCAACTGAAGCCAACAGTAAGAGCTCAATGAAACTTACAGCCTTTATGTGCAGTTATGATTTAACTGTTACAGGCAGGGTAGTTATAAATTAGATACACTTTCAGCTAAAGTTACCTGGATTTGTGAACTGTTATTGGGTTACAAACATTAGACTTGTTTTCTATTTATCTTTACCCTTCCTTCTTACAAAAAAGTCTTCAGATTATGTAAAACCACTATATTATAATGAAGAAAAAACAAAGTAATACAACAAGGACAGGTGAAACCTTTGATCTAATCTCCCACAGGTATCAAATTTAATAAATTATTTTAAGCTTTTTCTCTTATTATACAAAACACTACACATGCATTATGGAAATCTTGAAAAACACAGAATAGTAAAAATATAAAAACAAAACATACCCTAACCCTGAAGTAAAGGTAAAGACTACTAATATTATTTGCTTTCCAACCTCTTCTTCTCCATATGTTACCATAAGCGAGCTTAAATAATTTTTCAACGAAAAGTGGCACCAACAATCAACTTAACATCACTAAAAAAAGTGTGACAACCCAACACTGCAAGTGATGTGACATGATACCTCTATCAGGTATTTTTATCATAAAATATTGAAACCCTTAAATCTAACTCCAAATTTATGGCAAATACATGTTAGACATATCTAGAATATGGTACTTTCTACTGTACAATTGACATGAACTTCCAACAAGTCAGTGGCATGATTAAAAAACAAAGGTAGGGGAGGTACTGTTTTAAGATTGAGACTTAGATACACGGCAAATATATGCAATGCATAGATTGAACAAAAAACAAAAACAAAGGAATGCAAGTGGGGAAATTTCCATAGACTAAATATTAGATGATATTAAAGAATTACTGTTGGTTTATTAAGTGATAATGATTACCATGAGTATGCAAGGAAAATGCCCCTTTTCTGGGTTAGAAATGCAAGCTCAGGCATCTAGGGATGAAACGTTATGCTGACCAAGATTTCTTTTAAAAATACTGAGCCAAATAAAAATATCCTTTTCTTCTAAAACAACTTCTTCATGACTGAAAAAAGTAAGATTATTACTACAGTATCTCCTACCTCTGAAAAACAAGTTAAGACTTCACTGCCTGGTCAAAGTAAAATACAAAGGCAACAAAAAACAAAGAGGTCAGCAAGTGCCTGTCAGAAAATAACAAGCTCTGTCACAGACCATCTCTGCACAGTAAAGAAAGGCCTTAAAGAAAATTCAAAAAAAGGTACCTGGGGGATTGGGAGAATGGGAGATGTAGGCCTGAGAATACAAAGCAGCAGATATGAAAGATGAGCAAGTCTAGAAATCTAATACCAAACTCTGAAGAACTAAAAATCAGTCAGGTTTTCCCAGTTCTTTATATTCCACTTCACAGAAAAATGGCATTTTCTTTTTGTACTCAATTGCCATATACTCACACAAACCTTTAGAGCAGCGGTTCTCAACCTATAGGCTGCGGCATTGGGAAGACTGAGAACCACTGCTTTAGAGCCAGGCCACCCAAGAAATCAACTAGTCCTACCTCTCACTTTACAAATGAAAAAAAGGTGAAGCACAAAGATGAAACAATCTACCTAGGAGGTTAGTCAGCCCTTTACAAAATACCCACTACTCCCTTTCTGGAACTCCAAGATTTTGAAAACACAATTATCTGCAAAGGCAGATGAAAGATCCAACTCAGAAGAAATTCAAGACTAAAAAATGGAACTTACAGAAGAAATTACCTAAGTCTTACTAATTCAATCAACATGTACTGGGCAATCATTCTACGATGCCACATATTAAGTATGGATACGAAGATAAAAGAAACAAGGTTTCTTTATTTATTATTCTCAAGTAATTCACAGTAAAACATCAGATAGACAGACAGACACACACACACACACACACACACACACACAATGTAGTTAAGTGCTGTTATTACAGATAAGCACAAGCATGAAGGAAGCAGTGACCATCCTAGGTAGACTTTTAAAGACTTCACAGGAGGAAGTGGTCCTTAAACGAGGGAGGACCACTATTCCTCGCAGAACACACGCAAAGTTGTGCAAAGGCTTGGAGACTTTGGGGAATTGGTTTCCTACAGCCAAAGCTATGGGTAGAAAAGAGTAAGCATTGAGGTTGGAGAGGTAAAGCAGTGACTTTTGGACTTTTTCAAGTACATAATATGGGAAAACATTTCGGGCTCTTAAAGCAAGGAAGATTTGCCTTTTTTATAGGGTAGTTCTAGCAGCAATTTCAAGACAGGCTGAAGAGCTGACAGTAAATAAAAAGGGATGTAGAAAAGAAAACCAAATATAATCATTTTGAATTAAGGCACTTATCCAAAAGCCAGGCCTTCCCTTGAGCAACACAACCATATAACCAAATGTCTACTTGGCACCTCCTTATTAATATCTTGAAAGAACCTAAACAAACCTACCAGAGCTAGCAAGATGAGGATCTTCCTCCTACTTCTCTCCCACACACCCCCAAATAAAACATTTAATCCTCATCCAGATACCCAGTTTCTTAGTTCAATGAGTAGGACCACCATTCCCCCAGTTATGTAAGCAGAAATCTCGGCAACATCCCTAACACCTAATACTGTTTTCTCTCAGTGTGCTTATCTAATAGACCATCAAGCCTCACTGACTTGACCTTTTAACTTTTCATCACCCTCCAACATTTCAGTCCAAATGGTCAATGCTTGCCAGGACTGCTACACCTGCCTAATTCATCTTTCTCCTCTATTTTATACACTGCTACCAGAATTATTTTTTTAAATGCAAATATGATGTTACTATGCCCTCTGCCTTTTCTGCCCCCTGCCCCCCAGACCCCAAACACACACCCTCCCCCGACACACACACACACACACACACACAAAGCCTCTCAGTGGCTTAGAAGAAAACAAACTCCTAACCTGACCTCCCAAAACAGCACGACACTCATCTTGGCCATTTCCATTACTGCCACACTGACCTCTTTATGTCTTTTAACTGTTTCCGTCCTCTTTTGCCACAAGATCTTAAAATACGAATTTTCCTTTCCTCTTCCCCTGAATAACTTCTACTCTTTCTCAGAACCAGCCAGATCAAAGTTCCCTATCTTATATCCTCATAGCACTACATACCTCTTCATAGCTAGATTCCATTCTTCTGACTGTCCCATTAGAATTGCCTCATGAAAAGATTTGTGCTTTATTCACAAATGTAGTTCCAATACTTATTCATTATACTTGACAGGGCAGATAATCAACTAATGTAAGTATATTAATTAGTAAGATTCTCAATTAAATGCATTTTAAAGATAAATGAAATTAGAAATAGAGATGCATTAAAAGACAGTCAAGAGATTTATCTCAAAAGTAGAAATATTTTTCTCTGCTTCAGGAATCTCAGCAACAGATTTGATTATTTGATGTTAGAGTGTTTCTGGTATGATGAACCATAATATCACTAAAAAATAAAACTAAGTATGGGAAGAAAAGTAGTCTTGAATGGTAAAAAAAAAAAAAAACCATTTGAGATATGTTGAGTTTGAGATGTCTACATAACACTCAAATCCAAATAGTTAATAGTTATTTTAGTGCATGTGGTTCTTGACTGACTGCGCTTCAGGTATGCAGCACACAGGCAGAGTGCGAGGAGACAAGAGCAACCCTCTGAACAGGTGATTTTCAACCAGGATGCTGCCACCACCCGTGTGCTGTGAGAGGATCTTGGGTGTGACAAGAAAGTTTTCAAAGATTATTTTTGAAAAAAGTTCAAAGGAAAGTACATTATTTTTTTTTACTTTAATCAACATCATTTAAATGTGCCGTGGAAGTTTAACTATACGTTCAAGTGTGCCTCTAGTGTGCCGTGATTAAAAATAAGGTTGAAAAATGCTGTTTTAAACAATGACAATGAAGAAAGTTCACAAAGGTAAAAATGAAATCAAATCAGAATACCAGAAACGTCAGCATTTAAGAAAAAGAAGGCCATAAATGAAACAAGAAAGGGAGCAAAGAAGAAAGAAGACAAGGAAGTCTGAAGAACTGAGTTTTTAAAGAGAACTGACAGTAATGTCAAGGGCCAGAAAGTGGCCAAGTGAGATAAAACTGGAAATGATCAATGCAGGCGGCAATCAGGATGGAAAGAGGACTACAGCAGACCCGTGAAAAGAAGATAAGGAACTGCAGGAACAATGACAACGGACTGTTTTTTCAAGAAGTCTGAATGCAAAGGATGTGAAGGACAAGGAGGAAAATGTACTAGTAGGAATTGAGGGTCAAGAAAGTTTTTGTGTTTTTTGTTTTTTTGCTTACTTGTTAATAAAATGAAAGCCTATGGTGTATTTATATGTTAAAAAGGAAGAAGCCAGTGGTTGAAAACATGAGGGAAAACATTTGATGGAATATGGTCTAAGTATGAGTCATAAGGGATTTTACCTTAGCCAGCAGCAAAAACAGAAGAACAAAAAGAAAGCTGGATGGATATAAGGATTTTTCCTTCTCCGGAAAGAAAGTATATGTGTATACAAATGAAAGGTGTTACAAGAGGAGAGGAGGCAGCACATCATTAAAAAGATAGTATGCCACAGTCAAGATGAAAAAAATACTTTTACCCTGAGAACACTTTCAAGGGATGAAGCAATAAGATGACATTTATGTTTTAGGAGAATCAGAGGTAGAGGGGTTATTACCCCAGGGGCTTAGTACAGCCATGATGAAACAGAAGGACCTGACCGGAACGACCAAAAATAAGCTCAACATCCAGCAAGAGGAGTCGTGGTCTTAATGCTACTTCTCTTCTTAATGATGTGCTGATGCTGACACCACAGGGCTCCTGGTCCCTCAGCTTAATCTTCTTTATTGATTTATCACTGTTATGGGCCACCTTCAACAGAATGATTTTGGTTTACTTTCTTCTCTCCTTGATCATTGAGAAGAATATATTCAGAATTTATTTTAGCATTTTCTTAACTTTCTTCTTCAAACTTTCCTCCAAACCTGCTACTAGGTAGGAAAAATAAAATGTTGTATAATATAAAGGAAGAAATTTTATAATGTAAGAATTGTAAAGACAAAAAAGTTTTTCACGTAAAGTACCAAATTTAAAATCTAGGTCAAATTACTACCGGGATTAAACAATGTAATATGAAAAAAAGAGTTATCTACCTCTTTTTCTTTACTAATATAAAAGAACGACTTCATAACTTGTTACACCATAAAAGTGCTTTTGTATACTAACTGCATAAAACAGTAAATTTTTTTTTTTTGAGACACAGCCTCAAGCTGTCACCCTGGATAGAGTGCTGTGGCATCACAGCTCACAGCAACCTCCAATTCCTGGGTTCAAGCAGTCTCTTGCCTCGGCCTCCCAAGTAGCTGGGACTACAAGGCACCCACCACAACGCCCGGCCATTTTTTGGTTGCAGCCATCATTGTTGTTTGGCGGGCCCAGGCTGGATTCTAACCCACCAGCTCAGGTGTACGTGGCTAACGCCTTAGCCCGTTGAGCCACAGGCGCTGAGCCAGTAAATTTTTTTAATAAACTACAGAGGTATATAGAATTGAACCGGCTATCTCCTTGAAAATCGTGCAAAGTACTGATAATTCATCTCAAAATGTGTACAAAATATATATAAGCTGTAAGTGTATAAAGAAAAACCATCCAGGCTCAGCGCCTGTGGCTCAACGGGCTAAGGCGCCAGCCACGTACACCTGAGCTGGCAGGTTCGAATCCAGCCTGGGCCCGCCAAACAATGACGGCTGCAACCAAAAAATGGCCAGGCGTTGTGGCGGGCGCCTGTAGTCCAAACTTGGGAGGCGGAGGCAGGAGCCTCTTGAGCCCAGGAATTGGAGGTTGCTGTGAGCTGTGATGCCACAGCACTCTATCCAGGGTGACAGCTTGAGGCTCTGTCTCAAAAAAAGAAAAAAAAGAAAAACCATCCAATCTCAGAATGATTTCATCAGTCACTACTGGAGAAACCATCTTAGTCAAATGTAGAATCAAAAAAAAAAAAATGAACTTATTAGAAAGAACTCTGCAAAATTATTTTTTTAACAGCACTTCACTTAAACTAAAAGTTTGGGTGATTTCGGACAAGTCAGTTAAATGATTTTTTTAATATCAAACTAATCACAAGTAGACTACAGATTCTAAAGGAATCTCCTCAGTATGGAGCTTCACATTTTTTGATATTTCCATGAAACCAAACTAATATTTCCCTTTAACATTCAGGATGAAGAAATCAAACCCCAAATGTCACCACGTACTTCCTTCTCTCTCCTAATCCTCTCCATACCTTGACCCTTTAAACAGAAGCACACTACAAACTATACTGGACACTGAAGTGCCAAGCATCATCTCAAATCGGTTGTTTACTCAACCACTCCTGAAATTAAAAACAAGCCTTGAAGGCTTCCTAAAAGGGTGCTGTGGGGTGGGGACCGGAGGCGCCTTCTTTCCTCAGACACTGTTGTCTCTTATACTATCTGTATGCCTCTCTGTCTCCCTCACAAGGTTAAGAGTTCTTCATTATTGTCCCTGGTAACAGAAGAACCTATTCTATAATAGTAGCTGTCATTCTTCAATACCCAAAATAAGTGAAATATATGGGCAAGTCATTGGGTAGGGTTTTTGGTTCTTTTATAAAAACCTTCTCCATTGGCTCGGCGCCTATAGCTCAGCGGCTAGGGCACCAGCCACATACACTTGAGCTGGCAGGTTCAAATCCAGCCCAGGCCCACCAAACAACAACAACCAAAAAATAGCCAGGCATCGTGGCGGGCGCCTGTAGTACCAGCTACTTGGAAGGCTGAGGCAAGAGAATCGCTTAAACCTAGGAGTTTGGGGTTGCTGTGAGCTGTGACTCCAAGGCACTCTACCCAGGGTGACACAGTGAGACTCTGTCTCAAAAAAAGAAAAAAAACTCTTCTCCATTATTATTCATCTTACTATAACAACATTACAACTTTCCCTAGGGAGCAATCTTCAAACCCTGTAGACATTTCCCGGCCTAAAACTGAACTTAAAGGCTTCTAAATCTCTAATGGCAATTCCTCTGATTATCCAGTACAGGAAATTTTCTCTGTAAACTTATCCTGTCAAAAGGTTAACACAAAACTCTAAAAAGCCATACATCCCAAGATTGGTATTAATTTTTCTCAGCTTAAGAGAATGGCTATTTGAGTTAGGTAATTTCATGATTTCTCAAAGGTTATTTCCCCCCAGCTCAAACTATGTAAAATCATGCAACACAAATAAAATATGCAATAAAATGCACGCAATGCACCTCAAAATATTTCTGAAGAGTCCTCTCAAATCCAAATCCTTACCTAACAATCAGCCTACTTATATTCCCATTCAAAAATACTTAGTAAATGTACTAAAAAGCTTGGCAAAGAAATTATGAAATATTACTCTCATAACGCCAAGATTACATTTTTAATTCCTAAAGCCACGGTTTTTCTTATGGAAAACAATGCAGTTGTTTTTCTTTTGGACTCAACCTCTCCCAACAATAAAAGATTTAATTTTTTCTTTTAGCCATACACCTCACAAAAAC
The DNA here is from genome assembly GCA_963574655.1 of Perodicticus potto. Classification (NCBI taxonomy): domain Eukaryota; kingdom Metazoa; phylum Chordata; class Mammalia; order Primates; family Lorisidae; genus Perodicticus; species Perodicticus potto. Next base: position 26,096 of record CAUYRH010089628.1, read on the forward strand.
TGTTCTCACTGTAGCTACTGAAACTGAAATACAATAAAGTGGATGTACTTTACACTTAACTAAAGAAAAGAACGAACTTGCTTTCTATTTGGATCTTCGCACTATTTCAGTATTCCTCAATTTAGGAAATACTAAAACACAAAAGTTTAAACTTCCTTCCCTAAAGTACCCTACATATTGAAAAGTAAACAGACCCCACGGCCCGTGGGATTCTTCAAGAACCACCAAGTCAGACCACAAACTTATCACACGTAGGGCCATAATAAGTCAACGAAGAGGCAGAGCCGGGTGACACCTTATCAGCATTTTCAGGGTTTGCTGGGAAACCGCAAACGCAAAGGCAAAAGTGACAGTACTGAAGACTCCTCAGCAAAAGAGCTAAAATTAAAGGGCTAAACAAGAGCAAATACCAAGTGTGCGCGCACGCGGACAGGAAGACCCACCACTATTAGCCCGCAGCTATCCCCGCAGCGCCCGGGGCCCCGCCGGCACAGCCCCTAAGTCCCAACCGGACACCTGGAAGCCCCATTACGAACTGCGAGGGAAGGTAAGGAGCAACACCCCCCCGGGACCGACAGCCGGCTCCACCGGCTCTCCTGCGACCCAGAGGGCGGCGGAGCGGCGGTTCTCACTCCCAACCCGGTCCAGGGACCGCCGCGCCGCGCCGCGCCCTGGCCTCGTCCCGCCATGGACAGCGGCCGGCCGGCGAGGGACGCAGCCTGCGCCACCTCTGGGCCCCTCTCCGCCGCAGCCCCGAGCGCACCGCCCCCCACGCCGTCCCGGAGCCTGGCGTCGGCCCCTCGGGGCCAAGGACACCAGCCCGGCGGACGGCGGCGCGGGCCCGACTCCCGGGAGGCGCCCCCGCGGGGCCGCAAGATGGCGGCGGCCGCGGCGCCAGGGCCCGGCGCCCCTTGGCCTCGCCCGGGCCGGCGCGCGCCCCGAGGCGGGCCGGAGAGGCCGGAGCGGGCGGCAGCCGGGGGCAGGCCGCCGGGCAGGGGCGGAGCGCGAGCAGCCGGGAAATGGAACAAGCCGGGGCGTGGGGGAGGGGACGCGGCCCGGGCAGGGCCCCCGACGTGCCCTCGGTACCCGCCGCCCGCTCGTCCCGCCGAGGTGTCCGCGTCCTGCCTACCTTTGAATTTGAGATCTGTGGGCGGATCGAGGACCAGGATCTGCTCGTGCTTGGCCATGGCCCCGGAGGCGGACGCCATCGGAGAGACAGCGCTGAGCGGGGGCGCGCCCGCGGCGGCGGTTTGGTGGCTGGGAACGGGGCGGGCGGACGGCGGCGGCACCGGCTCGGCCGAGCTCTAGAACGGGGCCAGGCTCACGTCTCCCGAGCCTCCACGCCGGCCTCTGTGTCACTGGCTCGGTGGGCCGCCCGCCGGGGTCAGCAGCTCCCAGTCTCACAACTGACTCAACCCCACACCAGCCGCCGCGGCCACGCGCACTGCGAGCCCCCGCGCCCCACGTGACGGCTTCTACGTGCTTACGTGCGCGCCCGGGCAGCCGGGAGCCCTTCGCGCTCGTCCCGCCCTCTAGGCCTGCCGGGCGCGCCTCGGGACTGGTGCGCCTGCGCACTCCCAGCCTCGCCGCGGCCCCGAGCACAACACAGCTGTCAAGGGAACGGGTGTGGATAGGGGGCGGAGCAAAGTTCTAGGACCTACACGGTGCGCAACGCAGGGCAAGAAGGTCAGTCCTTCGTCACGTTGCGTTCCGAGTGCGAAAATAGACAAGCTGCGGTGGTGGCGCATCACCTTCTTTCAGAAGTAGCGGTGTCTAATAGAAGGAAGGACTGAGTAAGAGCCTGCTCACTACAACTCCCAGCATGCTCTCTAGGGGCGGGGCCTCCGCCGGGAGCCTAGTCCTTTGCGGCGCCGCGCGGTGCTTGCTGGGAACTGTAGTAGTGGCTATTTGTGGGCGGGAACGAGAATGAGGTCCGTTGGAGGCTAGTGAGTGGGGTGGGGTCCGCTGACAACTCATTTTGGCAGCCAGGGAACTATCTTTTGAGCTATAAAAAGGGAAACCACTTTTGAAGTCTGACCTGAGGTCCCCATGTTAGAAATATAAAATCACCGCTGTGGAAAACAGGCAGGGATTGGGCAATTTGTTTGGTAATTCTGCCCCTCCGGGTGTTGGTGGAGCTAAAGCCTCCGTCGTGCACCAATCCAACCTCTCCTGCTTCCTGAATTCCCTCCAGTGATGCAAAATCAGATGAGGAAACACTTTTGGTTTAAGAAGCAAATGCGTCGTAGGGGAATCTAACTAACAAGGCACCACATAAGCTAGAAATAAAAGTCAGAATCTGCAGCACGGTTGCTGCAGTCTATTCTTCAGTCTTGATTAATGATAGCCACAAACCGAACAGTGGCCACGTTCATATATTAGAAAGGAATTCCACTGCATCACTTAACGATAGCCTGTAGTAAAAGGAACCGAATGAGAAAAATCCCAGCAGGAAAGTTGCTGACAAATCTTCGACAGATTGCCAGGATAGTCAGGGACAGGAACATCAAATGTAACAAATAAAAGCGTTGCAAATAAACCTTTATTGTATTTTACGATACTTCTTGAATTTAAATCCCTAGGAAGCACCACGAAACAAAGGACATATTGATGCTACTGCCATGGAACAGCACAGATTGTCTAGAAAACAACGGAGACAAATGAAAATGCTATTGGTGATTCAAATAGGTTGAAATAACATTCAAGGCCTTTGTACCTTTTAGACTCATGAAAATTTGGTGGCTTTCTGTGCTGCATTAATCAATCCAGTCTAGATTTAGGCACAAAGTTTAAGTTTTCATGTGCAATCCAGACATCAGAACCCGTCCAGGAATAGCTGTCCATAATAGCTAATTTAGCATTCACAGAAGACTGTGCCACACAGGAGGAATGTGTCTTCAGTAGCCAAGAACCTGGGAGGATTGAGCGTGCCTAAATAGTTTGACAGGCATAGTCTAACTTTACCTTTTATTTCTTTTTATTCACAAATTTATTTTGCAATATCAATTATCATTAAAAGAGAAAACAAAAGATTTTATAAAAGGGAGCTTAAAGGTATTTTTTTAAAGGTTGAAATTGATAATGCACAAGATAGTGTCCCACATATGTTTAGTTGTGACCTGACAACCCTAACAGACCTCATGAACTCCTATTGTTTTGAGGTTTTTGTTTGGGGGAACTTTTTTGTTTTTGTTTTTGTTTTTTGGCCTAAACTCTCTTTTCCATGGGCAAGCTGGCCTTGGCCAAACTGGCAAGGCCACAGTTGGATGGATACTTCTCTTACCAGAAATCATTTGGGAATCCCCAGGGTGCAGACCGCCAATTAGCAGGATAGCATGTGGAGGAAGTACCCAGTCACTCTCTTATGAGACAAAGGTGGCCCATTCACCAGAAGTTTAATGGGATGCCTGACCTGGATGTATTCCAGTTTCCCAGTTGATATCATTAAGCATCCTCTGCCCATTTGAACCATCTATCATTAAAATTAACTGTTTTCCTCTTCTTAATGTTGCTTCAAAAATCATATACGTATAGTCTTAAAATACTTAAGCATTTAAATATCTGGTATTCTAAGTATATAGGAAATTTAAGGTTAATCCCCCATTACTGTTTTAAGGCATTACATTAATAATGACTCAGAATCCTCCTGGATCATGTACCCCTCATCAAATAGCGCACTATTGAAGTGGTTTGCTCTTTGTTATTTATTAGTACCTTTCTTCTAGCAGTACAAAGAACTTCACAAACATCCTCACACCCTACTCAGAACAACTTTACAAGAGTTGGCAAGTGTTACTTTCATTGTTAAACATGGAAATGAAAATGCATATAACAACATCCCATGTCCGTAATAGAGCTAAACTGTGGAAGGGGAAGCTGCCCACTTTTCCATTCTGTGAATTTCTGGTCTTCCCAATGCCACAATGAAATGACAACCCACAGTAATACAGTTGACAACTTAAAATGTAATTGACTTATTCTATTGTTTAACTATTAAGCTAGGAACAATGAACACAGGACTTAATGTTCATTCTGTTTTCTGTTTTTGGATTGATTAATGCAGCACAGAAAGCTATCAAATTTTCATGAGTCTAAAAGTACAAAGGCCTTGGATATTATTTCAACCTATGTGAATCACCAATAGCATTCAGATTTGGACAGGTTATCTCTTATGAGATTGGCAAAAATTAAAAAGAAAAACAAGTTTCAAGTACAGATGATATCAAAGCACCTCTCCATAGTTAAACATGTCAAACTTTACAATGGAAGCACTCTGTAACTATGACATTGATTATGAGCAATTCTCTGAGTAATTTAATTCAGTGAGCATTGAAATACACGTGTTTCAATAAATATCAAGGTAATAAATTGCATTCAGTAAAAGTACAGGCCTTGGATCTCAGCTGTTGAATTCAAGACCAATTTTGCACTAAGTAATCTCAGCAACTTACATCACCTCTCTGTACCTGTCTTACATAGTAAAAGGAGAATAATAATAATAATACCTACATCCTAGGTGTGTTACAAGGTTTAAATGAGTTACTACATATGAAGAGCTTAGAATACTGCTTGTTCCAATGCTGCTATAATGTTAAATGTGAAGTCACTGCTGTATGCCCAACACTGTGACAAGTACTGGTGATTCTCAGTGAGCCAAGAGACACGGTCCCAGCCCTTATAGGCTTACGTTCAAGCAGAAGGGACAAATATTAAATCAGTAACTATGCAACTATTTTATTTGAATTGTGGTAAACATTAGGAATGAGAAGTCTAGGGCACTATGACCATGGCCAAAAGGAAATGAGTTGAATGTTAGGAGATGATCTCCTTTAAGGAGTAGAAAGAAGTAAATTTTAAAGGACGCCTGGAAATTCCAGGCAAAGGGAACAGCATATGTAAACGCTGGACTCATAAGAGCATGGCTTGTTCCAAAATCCTGAAGAAAGTTCAATTTCCTGCAGTAAAAAAAGTGATTAGTGAGTTACAGGGGAAGAAACTGAAAATCTGGGTTCTGTAGATTGTTTTTTTTTTTGTTTTTTTTGAGACAGAGCCTCAAGCTGTCACCCTGGATAGAGTGCCTTGGCATCACAGCTCACAGCAACCTCCAATTCCTGGGCTCAAGCGAGTCTCCTGCCTCTGCCTCCCAAGTAGCTGGGACTACAGGCGCCTGCCAC
>CAUYRH010089629.1:0-16734 GCA_963574655.1 Perodicticus potto
GTGGCGGGCGCCTGTACTCCCAGCTACTTGGGAGGCAGAGGCAGGAGAATCGCTTGAGCCCAGGAATTGGGGGTTGCTGTGAGCTGTGATGCCACGGCACTCTACCCAGGGTGACAGCTTGAGGCTCTGTCTCAAAAAAAAAAAAAAAAAAAGAGAAAACCATCTTAAGAATAAATGATTAATGATAAGACTAAATTTGGAAATACAATTATAAATTTAGAATATATTCTGAGCCTATCCTAAAGGAACTAAGAGAAACCCCCACATCATTAAGATGTAATAAAACATTAGGAAATTTTACTTTGATTCAATAAACCATAATGACTATTCTCAAGAATTCAGGTAAAGATGCTTCATTTTGCTGTCAGGGATGATGGCATTTGAGTAAATCTTACTTCCTATGTTGACCATTTTTGTCATAGGATGTGGAGGATTTTGAACTATAAATAAATCCTGCAACGGAATACTACGTAGCTGGGAAAATGAACAAAGGAGCTCATTAAAAAACAAACAAAAAGATTTTTAAAATATTTCATTAGGTGAAAAAAGAAAGGAGCAGAATAGTGTGCACAGGATACAGACTTTTGTACAAAATAGGGGGAAGTGTGAAGATATTTGGTTTTGCTAATGTAGGTGTGAAGAAAATCTAGAAGGCTTCACAAGACATTCATAGCAGTTTGTGTGTGGGGGTGGTGGGAACTGGTAGATCTTAGCTGGGAGTGAAAGGAAACCTTTCATTATACACCTTTTATATTTTTCATTCTTGAACCATATGAATACATTTCAGATTAAAAAAACTGTTTCTGTGTGTGTATATATATCTTTGATATATATATCTCATCAAAAGATTTCGTCCTCTGTCACAACCGTGTAAACTGTTTTATTAAAACAGGTGCTTGGAGCCACTCACAGTTTCCTCTCTGTCACGTCTTACTGCATACAACTTTATCTCTCCTCCGAAAGGGCCCCTGGAGCTCATAGTTTGGACAGAACCAGCTATAACCTCAGAGTAGTGTGAAGTGGAGTGACTGAAGAAGGCAGGGTGAAAATGCTTCCCAGCCTTCGATGTTAATGCCTGGGTTCAGGAATGTTCTGAGGTTAGTTAAATGTCAGTGTATTAGTTTTCTAAGGATGCTGTAACAAAGCGCCACAGGCTAAGAGCTTAAGCAGCAGAAATGTATTTTCTTACAACTCTGGAGGCTGGAAGTCCAAGATCAAGGTGTCAGTGGGGCTGGGTCCCTCTGAGTCCTCTCCCCTTGGCTCATAGATGGCCACCCTCTGGCTACCTCTTCACATGGTCTTTTCTGTGTGGGGGACATCCTGGTGTTTCTGGAAGTCAAAATATCCCTTTATAAGGACACCAGTCAGATTGGATTAGGGTCCATTCTGATGGCCTTATTTTACTTTAATTACCTCTTTAAAGGCCCTTTCTCCAAATAGTCGTATGCAAGGTACTGGATTGCAAGGTACACAATTCATCCCATAAACAAGTAAACAAGAAAAGTTAGAGTTCAGGGACTGAGGTTTTGGATTCAGACCTTGGCTCAGGTCAGGGTAACCACCGCGACTATTTCTGGTCTGGCAAGATGTGATCTGAAGCATGTAGTGTGTGATAAAGCAGGAGGAAAAGTTCAAGGCAAGCATATGTCAGATGATAAGAAAAGGAAGAGGAAGACGAAGGGAAGAAGTGAGGGAGAGGAAGGAAATAAGAGAGTCAAGGGGAAGATTTGGGGGAACCAGCAGTGGAGCCCCAGCACCCATGCCCCCGAAAAGAACAGTAGCCATTGGGTCTCCTAATACATGAAGGGTGACTTAGGACTTGGCTCTGACTTCCCTCTGGAACTGTAGAATTTCTGCCCTTCACCAGGTGTAGCTGTGAGCCAGCTGAGGCACCCGGGACGTATGGCCCCCACTTTTAGTATCCATGTGTGAGCCCCTTGGTTTTATGGAGGAGAAGGGGGAAGACCTGAGAATGTTGACTTCTTCAAGGCCCTGGAGCTGGGACTTGGAATTGCCATCGTGAGGGACTAGGGTTCTTCTGGAATGCTTGTATCCCTGGGGATCCAGCAGCTAATCAGGATCATTTACATTTATCATACTTATATATGTAGTTTATACTCTGGGGTTCCTTTCTCTCAGGTCAGAGGCAAGGGCTTCGTCAAGAGGCTGACTCATGGGGTTTGAGGAGATAATGGAGAAAACATACCCAAAAGAGGGCTGTGGGTGGGCAGGTGGAAGCACACATCTTGAGTCATTAGGAATGATGCATCAGGAAGACAGAGATACTTCAGAAAGACTGTCCCTAAAAGGGAAAAAGAGTGGAATAAATTACAACTTAATGCCCCTGATAAATCCTGATCTGATATTTCAGTGTCCTAGTTGCAAGCCTACCTGCTGGGCCTGTGACGGATGGATGGATGGCGTGCTTGAAATGATGGAGATGCTGGCTTGTTTTATGCTCAGTAGCCATAATGAGGATGTGTTCGTGGTGAAAGATAGTCCAGGGGTGGCAAGACCAGCCTGTCTCCATTACATTCTCCCTGATGATGGAAGAACAGCAGGATCAGCCTCAGAGCCAAAGGAGCTCAAGATGCAGCTCCTGGGAGAAGGAGTGTGCGTGGACACAAGCCTCCGGCCCCACCACATGGAGCTCATCACCTCCTAGCCATGGTGGGAGAGAGGATGCAGGGGGACTTTGTGCCCCATCTGGTTTCACTGTCTGTGGGTGGGGCAGTTGGGGCTTAGAGTGAGTGCTGCAGCAGCCTGGGTTCGCTGGCATTCTTCTCTGGGTCTGACCTCCTGGAGACGGATCTGTTTACCTGGGGAAGGTAGAGAAGCCTTCGACCCCTTAGTGGCCGCAGATCTCCTGGGATCATCTAAGGATCTGTTTTCCACCCCTGACCTTAGTTCTGTCCTGAAGTTCAGAACACTCTTTCTGAACGCTCTTTGTTAACTTACACATTTAGCCCACCCAAGATGCATTTCCCTCTTCCAATCATCTAAGCTGTTCTTCCTCTTCCTGCAAAGGTCAGATTCAAGCCCTGCCTCCTCTAAGAATTCTCTAGACTGCACCAAATTCTTCCATCCCCCACCTCCTGGACCACGTGCACCACGTGTCACCTAGAGTTAATATGTAAGCATTTCATTCATCCCAAACTATAAACTTCTACAAGTACTGTCTTCACAAGTACAGGGCTTCAGAGCAGGCCCTGCGGGTCCTCAATAAATGGGAACTGAAGGACAGCCTTGAATTGGAGTGCGAGTCTCTTCTCTCCTGCCAATCTGGAGCTCACCAAACATAAAGGAGGCACTTTCTTGGCCTGCCCCATTGCCCAGCAGAGAGAACTGGCACAAAATGAAGGGAGAATGGGGGCCAATCAAACTGGCCAGTTCAATCCACCAGAGCGAAGCCAAGCTGGCTCTCTCGGTGGTAGCTGGCAAAGCAAGCCTGCCCCAGGTACTGGTGCTGAGTCCCCTGAATCTTGCACGAGTCTCCCCATGGACCTCAGCCAATCCCACCCCCTGAGAGGGTCTAGACAACTCTCTCTGTGGGCCCTGGTTTTCCCTCATCGGAGCCTCCAGGAGCCCAGGATCAGGCAGCCTGGTTGCTTCCTCTGTGGGTTCAGGGTATGGCCACCATGCCCGCTCTGCTCTTGTTCCTGTGGGGATCAGCTGCACCCAGGAGAAGAAGAGACCCTCAGAGACCTCCCCACGGGTCAGGTTCAAGCCCTGTGATATTCACCTCCATGGGGCCTGGCTAGGCCGACTCTCTCTGTCCAGGCTTCAGCCAGCAAGAAGCCCCCTGGGGCTTATTATACACTGAGCCCCCTCTACCTGGGCAGCCTTCTCATTTGATGACAGGGCTATCTCTAGTTCCCAAAGAACTTGGAGCGGTCAGATAGTCCAGCCTGTGCAGCAGGGATATATGTGTCCTTGGGAAAAGGAGAGGATATTACACACTTGCCAATGCTTAACTGCCCTCATCTCCAGGAAGTTCATTCTTGTATCTGACCTAAATCTCTTCCACTGCAGCTGAAGCCCAGTTCGCTCACTGTCCTCCACGGAACTTGGCTCCTATCCTTGAGCTCATTCTCTCGCCTCCTCTGCTGGCTGTGCAGCCAGGATGGGGTCATCCTGTGACCTTTCTTTAAATCCCAGAGCCTGGGGAATGGCTTTTATCATCCCCACCGGTTAGTTCTATCTGTCTTAATTACATTTTCGATTTTGTCACTTACCGTCACTTCATATTTCCTTTAGCGGCTGGGTGTGCTCACGAGGACCAGGAGGGTCCCTGCCCTTCCGGGCCACTCGGCAGTTCCCGGCTCCATCACTTAGGACTGGCAAATTACTGGCACCTGCCCTGGGGCTCACTGCATAGCAGGCTGAATGAATCGCTGCCCCCACCCTCTACCCCAACTAAACAGCCTTGGCTGAGGCCCAAGGCTCTGATCCGGGACATCCCTGCTTGCCAACTCCTCCAGCCGGCTGCCCGCCTGTCTGCCTGCCGCCTGCCCTCTGCTTGTGGATTTCAGGGTGACCTGGGGCTTGTCTCCAAAGCACTACAGGAAGCTGTGAGTCCACCAGGCTGCCCTGTGCTAGGCACCTGCTCAACTGGCCTCTTGCCTGGCTCTGGCCCTTCCTGTACTTGCTATGAGAATTTGGGCAGCTCATTGTCCTCTGTGTCTGTACATCCTCGTCTACCAAAGGGACAGAGGGCCTAAACCACAAGTTTGAAAGAAGAGTAAAGAAGGGGCCTAGAAGGTAAATGAAGGCTAAATATAACATAAAAGGAAGAAATGACACACCGTGACAGCCTTTCATTTGGATTTATTACCCAGGAAACTGATGAAATTGAACTCATTCACAGTGTGAACTTAACACTTGCCCATCAGGAGCCCAGACTCCAAGCCTAGGCTGAGCCCTGCCACTGGCCCTAGACTGAGCTATGGTCCATAGTTAGCTATGGTCCTTGTTACAGACTAAGCTGTCACCCTGACCCAGGCTGAGCCTGACCCTGGTCACAGGTTGATTCCAGTGCTCATCTAATTTCTGATGCTGCCCTGTACAATTCTCTCACCCAGAATAGTCCCAACCGTGTCATAGACTGAACCGTAATCCTGGTTCCTAAATAAGCCTGAGCCTGACCAGTTTGGGACTGTCCCCACATCCTAAGTACATACCCCTCACACAGATGGGTGAAGAGAGAAAAGCTGGCTGGGTGTGGCCCACGTGCAGCTCCACAGGACTGTCCCTGTTGGCCAGGCTGCCAGGCTGGTAGAGGTGCTCTTGTGTGACGAATGACTGCAAGGGGCGGCGCCTGTGGCTCAGTGGGTAGGGCGCCCGCCCCATATACCGAGGGTGGCTAGTTCAAACCCAGCCCTGGCCAAACTGCAATAAAAAATAGCTGGGCATTGTGGTGGACACCTGTATTCCCAGTTACTCAGGAAGCCAAGGCAATAGAATCACCTAAGCCCAGAAGTTGGAGGTTGCTGTGAGCTGTGTGATGCCATGGCACTCTACCGAGGGCGATAAAGTAAGACTCTGTCTCTTAAAAAAATGAAAAAAAAAAGAAAAGAATGACTGCAAGGTGCCTTCTGGGGTGGAGCCCCAAGGCAGAGGAGAAGGGGCCAAGCCAGAATTGGGGACCTCTTCGTGACCTGAATGTGTCCCTCTCCCTCCTTGTCCTCAAAGTCTTTTGGACACAGCTGAGAGATGTCTTACTCTGGAGCAGTGCCGAACTCCTGCCCTTCCTTCCTCTAGACCAGCCTTCGGGTCTCCATCCTGCCCCAGCTAGGTTCTGCTCCTCTGGTCAGCTCAGGCACCATTCCTTCCTCCTCCTGCCCCCACCGCCTTGATCAGCAGAGGGGGCAGCTTGCTGGTTGGTACAGTTATGGAGTGGGGAGAGAAAAGTGACCTTTTCTGGGAAGCCTTTCTCCTCTCCATCTCCACGACGCCCTCCTCTAGGGAGTCTTCCCAACATGCACATCCTCTCTGAGCTCTCTGGCTTCCTCCAGCACTGGCCTCCCCAGCTCTGGATATCGCTTTGTCTGTCGATGGAATATTTATCGCCACACTCCTGAGGACCAGATTGCCACTACAGCCACATCGACACCACACGCGCTGCGACAAACCTCCCAGACCTCATTTTACACTTATGGGTGGTGTGTCAGGACACGGGATTGGCCACTCAAACAGTGACTTCAGCAAAAGAAGTTTATTTCTTATCCATGTAGGGGTCCCAACCCCCGTGATATTTCTGTAATGGCTATGATGATTCTCTGCTATTGTAGGAAGTTGTCCTCACCACAGTGTCCTTATCCCAGCTGGCAGGAAGGGGTGAGAGTGAATGTTGTCAGGGGGCCTTCAGTGTGCTCTCTCCTACCCCGCTGTGCTTCTACCTTCTCGCCGGGCCTGGAGCCCTCAGTACTCCAGTTCTCAGTCTTCTTTGCCACTAGGGCTCTGGAATGTGACAAGTTCCAGCCAGTGAGCTTCACCTACACACTGGAAGGCAGGAAGAAGACCGAAGCTGCTCCTCCTTAAGCAACAGAAGCCTCTTACCTGCAGTCCCTGGCCCATGGAAGCCTCCAGTCCACTGTCTGGCCACCTTGCATCTATGACATTGGCAGCCGTTCCCTGGAACTTCCTGACCTTTTGTTTGTAGCTGCCATGATGAGACCAAAAGCCCCACCAACATCCCACAACCTTCATGTTTCCAGCCCTGCCAAGGAGTCTGTAAGCACCCAGTTCCCTCTATCAAATCCCTTTCTGTTTGGAATACCTAGAACGGCATCTGCTTCCTGTTCTACATGCAGATCGATTCTCAGGTTTACATCTACAGCCCTACCCACCAGAACTTGGTGCCATGACCACACCTAGAGAAGCCAGGAAATATGGATTTTGTTCTCAGAGCCACATAGCCAGCAAAAATGCAGGTGATCTATTTACTGAAGGAAGAGGGAGAGAAAGGACATAGCGCACACTAGCAGCCTGTCTTGGGTGCTACAATAAACCCTAAGATGGCAAGAACAGGCCTGTAAATGCTTCTACCCCAGCACTGCTAGCTTTGAAGCACCCCATCTATGAATCCGAGTCTGTCGACAAAATCAATTTCTCTGCCATTGATATTCTATGGCCGTGGTGTGGAGAGTTGTAGCAAAGTGAGGGCTTGGGGTAGAGGCTCTGGGCTGCCTTGCCAGCCCAGCCCGCCCTTTTGCCTAAATTCTTACAACAAAGCCCCATTCTGGGCACTGGGAACCCCATGACCCAGATGTGGTTGCCGCCCTAAAGGACATCACATAACAACCTTCAGCACCTCCATTTTCGCCCCTCTAGTGGAAAATTCACTGCCCACTCCCTCTTAGCTCCTGAAGAAAGTCTCTTTCACTTCTAAACTCCTGATCCCAAAGGTCCTGCTGCACAGGATATCTTCTCTACCTCGCAGACAGATCTGTTGCTCATTCCCTGTGCTCCCACCACTCCAGAGTAAATTCTCTGCAATTCAGCACCTGCCACCCTGGGAGGTGCTAGGCTGTCCACAGCCCTGCCTCTCCTGTCATAGGATGGACTTGGTGGGGCTCTGTGATGGTAGGAACCCTGTTTGTCTGATGAACTCTGGTGCCCAGAGTCTGGCACTGCTTGACACCCCAAATCTAGCCTCCGCACATATTCATCCCTGCCCTCCCAGAGCAGCCATGCTCTCTCTTGCCCCTGGGACTCCACAAATGGTGCTCTCTCCACACCTCCACCTTCCTCCCCTGGCCCGACTCTTATCAGCCTTGACCTGCCGGGTGCCACCTCCTTGTGAAGCTTTCCCTAACCCGGGAAGGTGGGCTGAGTGCCTCCTCTGAGCTCCCACAGCCGCTGTGCCTTCTTTGACACCCACCCCCCTCACTCAGAGCACAATCGGTAACCAGCAGCACCAGCGCCACCTGGAGTTTGTTGGAAATGCAGACCCTCGGGCCCCACCCGGACCTGCTGGGACAGAGTGTGCGGTTTCACATGGTCCCAGGTGACTCCTGTGCAGTGTCAGGAATGTGGCTGCCACACCACCCAGGTTGGAATCGTTGATGCTTTTTTGTGATCTACCAGATTTGAGATTGTTCGGAGGGCAAAAAACATTTCTTTCCACCCTTCCTACCTTCCTCTGAAGAGTGCCAGACTTAGCAAATAAAAATACAGGACACCCAGTTAAATTTGAATTTCAGCTGAACAGAAAATACATATTTTTTAGAACGAGTATGTCTTGTGCAATATTCTGGACATAGCTAGGTTACAAAATAATTCATTGTTTCTCTGACATTAGAACTTAATTTTAATTTATATTTTAATTTGTGTTAAGTGTATATTTAATCGGCATGTGGCCACAGCTCGATCTCAGCCCCTGCATACAACAGGTGACCCCCACACGTTTGCACAACGAAGCTTCAAAGGGTAAGCAGAGGGAGCCTCAGCCACACACAGACGAAGCTTGCTCGCGTCCTGCTTTCTGGGGTTGCTTCTCAAAGAAGATTAGTGAAAAGTACTTGAGAAACTCAAAGGCTGTGCACAAATGTGTTTGCTATTATAGTCACCACCACCACTGCCGTTTCCCAAAGGACTCCAAATGCATCTAAGCTAGACTTTTGAACATGTATGTATGTCAATAATTCCTTTTTCTTAAAATTTTGGATTAATTTAAGGGTACCTATGATCTGGTTACATTGTTTGCATTTGTAAGGTAAAGTCCACGTTGTACTTGTGTCCTTCACCCAGGAGTGTGCTATATACCCCTACATCATACCCGTTAGCTGGGAATTTACCAAACCCCTTTCTCTTTTCTTTCAGACAGAGTCTCACTTTGTCACCCTCGGTAGAGTGCCGTGGTGTCATAGCTCACAGCAACCTCAAACTCTTAGGCTCAAGATCTTACCTCAGCCTCCCTGGTAGCTGGAACTATAGGCGGCCACCACACTGCCTGGCTAGTTTTTCTATTCCTAGTAGCGATGGGGTCTTACTCTTATTCAAAAGGGTCTTGAACTCCTGAGCTCAAGCAATCTACCCGCCTCAGTCCACAAAGTGCTAGGATTATAGGTATGAGCCACCACACCTGGCTCCTATCCGCTTCTTGAATTTGACTGTGTTTTTCTCGTATGTGGGCCTATAATTGTAATCCATTAGTTTCAACTTAGTATCAGGTATGGGATGCTTGCTTTTCCACTCTTGAGTTACTTTACTGAAGAAAACGTTCTCCAAATTCTTTCAGGTAAATACAAAAGATGCAAGATCTCCATCTTTTTTATGGCTAAAAGGAATTTCATGGTATACACACACCACACTTTATTAATCCATTCATGGGTTGATGGGCAGCTGGGTTGATTTCACGTCTTGGCAATTGTGAATTGAGCTGCAATAAACATTCTAGTGTAGATGTCTTTATGATAAAATGATAAATGATTACTAGATACCTAGTAATGGGATTGCAGGATCAAATGGAAGGTCTATTTTTAGGTCTTTGAGGATTTTCCATACTTTTTTCCAAAGAGGCTGTATTAGTTTGCAGTCCCACCAACAGTGTAAAAGCATTCCCTTCTCTCCACAGCCATGCTAGCATCTACAGCTTTGGATCTACGGGACCCTGCGATGTGGGCTATTCTCACTGGCATTAGGTGATATCTCAAAGTGGTTTTGATTTTCATTTCTCTGATGATTAGAAATGATGAGCATTTTTTCATTTGTTCATTGGCCGTTTGTCTCAATAATTGTTTTATGTTGCCCAGATCAATCTGGGTTTAGCACATTAGGGCAGATGACATTACATTATAGCCATGTTATTGCTGTTGTTATCACCACGGCTGATATTGTTGCAGTATGCTACTTTATAAATCACTGTGATTATTTTCCCAGGGCCCTGAGCAGCAGGTACATGGAAGCTCTGCCTCCCCCTCAGGAACTGCAGCCATCAGTGAGTACCAAACCCAGAAGGTGAGTGTACTGACATTGGACCCTTTGTGGGAAACAGACATACAAGGTTAACTTCCGAGCCAAAATCTAGGTCAGCAGCTCCCAGAGTGTGGTCCTTGGACCAGAAGCATTGGCATCACCTGGTAGCTTGTTAAAAATACAAATTCTTGGACTCCCCTCCAAACCTTCTAATTCAGAAGCTCTGAGGGCAGGCCCCAGCAATCTGTGCTTTAATAAGCCTTCCAGCTGCTTTCATTTATCCTAAAGTTTGAGAATCACTGATCTGCCTGGATGCAAGTGACATGGAGCTCTCTAGTCCCTTCCAGGCTGACAGCTGCCATTCTGTTGTGTTCACCAGAATCCAGGAGGATGAAGCCAAGGGGATGGAGGCGAGAGCGTAAGTCCCATGGCCAGGATCCTCCTTGAATCCCAGGTATACCAGGGAAAAAGCGAATTTCCATGGGTGGAGATGAGGGGAGGTGGGCACTTCAAGCAGAAGGAAGATGACATGCCAAGGTCCTGAGGCTTGGCAAAGGCAAGTTTGGGAAAGAGTGGGGCTCCGGGTCGGACTGGAATCTGTGACAGGAGCGAAGATGGTTTAGAGCCAAAGCATTGCAGCCCTGAGATGCCAAGGGACCCCTTTAGGTTTTATCCAGCAGGGTTTTGAAGGCCTCTGAAGGTTTTTGTCTAGGACAGAGGTATAGTCAGAGCCGCACTTGTGTGGGATGAAGAAGGTTCAATAAACTAAAAGCACAGCAAGGGTGTCTTTTTTTCTCTCACAGCAATAGAAAAATAAAAAACCAGTCTTGGCCCGATGGGCTTTGCAGCTCCTGCCAGCTGAGGATGGGGACCTGTGATAGCCACGGTCATGACCGTTCCAGCTTCCCCAGGCAGGCCTCCGCAGAGGGGTCCCACAGGGGCTTTGACCTGACAGCACCTGTGGCCGTGGTTGGGCTCTCTGGAGGAGGTGGAGTGGGTGGGAGACACAGAAGGGACAAGGGCAGAGAGAATTCTTCCCTGCTGACCTCCTGGCCTGTGGAGAGAAGCCTGTCTTTGGATATGGTCCCCTTAAAGTTTAGAGAAGAAGTGGGGATGGGGGACAAGGAAAGAAGAAATATTCATACCACCACTGTTCACTCTCCCTCACTCTCACTGCCTTCCCCTGCCCAGCCCTGCCTCAGGGATGGAGGGGGACTTTCCTCTTCCTTTTGAGGAGCAATGAAGGTCAAAATTAGTGTCACACTTCATGGCCCCTTGTGGACTGGGAGCTTCGGGGGCACAGGAGGATGTGGCGTTCTTATAAAAGGCTTCAGCAGTGGGGCTCTCTTGTGGCTCCACAGGCAGTGGGCACCATTGAGAGTCTCAGACAGGACAGCAAGGACTCAACACACACCCTTTTGACAGTAGAAAATACTTATTCCTGAATACAATGGAGACACCCCACGCATGAGGAGTCCAAAAATCACTGTGCGTATGGGGCAGAGATGTCTGTACTTGAGGCTGGACCTTCAGTGGCAGGTAAAGCAAGGGTCAGTGAACTGATGGCCATCGCTGTGCATGTGCCCTGGGTTGGGGACACGTGAATTATGTGAGCAGAGTCCCTGGCGTGAGGTAGGCACTCAGTAAATGTTCATTGACAAATGAATGTTTCACAAATGGGCACTGAGCATCCCTGTGATCCTGGTTCATTTGTGGTCCTGTGGACCCTTCCTCAATCCCTCAGGGACAGAGCCATTGATGCCCACAGCTTATGAAAAGTATGTCTTCTACTTCCCATAGGTGTCTGGTCTCACCCTCTGATGGGGCATCCCCTGCGAAGGGCCACGTTTCCACATCATAGAGCAAAACATGAGAGCTGGACGCTTCAGGACTTTGTCGCTAACTGTCATTCATACTGTAGAGCTGGAGAAACAGAGCCCACCGGTGGAAAATGACTTCCCCCAAGTCACAAAGGGGATCTGGGTAGTAGAGGAAGTCTTGGCTTAGAGCACTGAGATCTCTCAGACGCTGCTTTACTTAACAGAAGGAAGGGGCACTGTCCTCTGTCCAGACCCTTCCCTTCTAGGTCCAGCATGGTTGGGCTTCTTCCAGGCCCCATCCCCATAAATCAACACTCTCATCAAGAGCTAGAGAAATTCAAGGGCACCCTCATCTCCTGCACACCCCATTATCAGTTCTCAAAGGCCCCTCTTGGAGGAGGACCCTTCCAAGGACCTCCTGATGCCATGAGGCTCTGACTCCCAACACAGGCAGGGGTTTAGCCTTCTGGGGACAACCTGACTCCAGCTCCTCCTTCCCCACCCCCTCCAGACTCCTGTGGTGGGGACTTCACCATGCAGGAATTTTCTATCACACCATGAGCACCTCAGAGGAAAATCGGCAAAATTAATTGGAAATTAAAGTCACCAAATGAGCACTGAATTAAGAAACCATTAACTCCAAATGACTGCTGGAAGGGTGGGAAAGTTAATTACAAAGGCTGCCTGGTTATTTTGTGTGTTTTCTGCATTGCAGTTATTGTCTGAGATCCCGATGTCTGCATCTGATCAGCATTCTGTGGCTGGGGGTTGCTCTGGTGAGTGGCCATCCCCAGGTGTGCCATGGGCCAACTGAGGCATTGACAGAGGGAGCCTCCCCCTGCCGGAGACTGGGCCTCCCCGCACACTCCCTGCCTGATCTGCAGCAGCATCTCCCCACAGCTGCCCCTGCCTTAGTCCCCTCTAAGGGAAGTCGTTGTCAGTGGCATCCCAGGGAGTCCTTGCCCACATTATCGTTGCATAATGAGCACCACCATCCACTTCATTAGGCTCTGCTGGGGATCAGGATTAAACCAATAAAGTGGAAGAAGAACATGGCTTATTAGCCAAGGGGGCTGTGGAGGAGGAAGTGGGGGCTAAGAGTACCTTCCAGCTAGGCCCCTCCCCCCCCCACCAAAGGCAACTAGCCCAGCTTTCCTCTCTCCCTGGGAGCAATCTACAGCAGTAGAGATGGCTGTAGAATGGAAGTTTCATGAGGGCAGGGGTTTTTGTTCTTCTGTTCACCATTCTGTCTCCAAGTGTCTAGATCCATTCCTAGCACAATAAATATTTGTTGAATGAATGAGCGAGTCAGAATCTCCAAGAAACCTTCCCTTAGCTATGAGCCAAGGGACAGAAATTATGTGGAATGGCCTTCCAACTACTGGAAGCCAGGCTATTTTAACTGAAGGACGCGGCTGAGGCTGTCATCATCTTGTATGGGTTTTATGACAAGCCTCCTAGATGGTCCCTATATCTGATCTTTTATTGTCTTCTCCCTGTCCTATTCTCTCTTTTATGTCCCAAAGTGATTTTTCTAAACTCCATATTTGGATCATGCCCTCCCCAGCTTACTATTCTTCCACAACTCTTTGCTGGCTGCAGAGTAAACCACAAAAGTAGAAAAGGTGTCCAACCTGGCACTGAAGACCCTCAGAGATCTATAGGCCCCCAAATGCCCCTGCTGCAGGAAGCCCTCCCTGACCACTTGGACCCACCATGACCCTGAGTTCTCCTTTCTGTGACTTTCTGTGTCATGAATTTAGCACATAACAAAACACTGTCCAATATTTTGACTCTTTGGTGTCCCATGAATGGTTCCCCCCTCCATATTGATTATAATCTCCTTGAGTAAATGAATTACTATTTTCTGGGGGCTCCCACAGAAAACCCAGGGGAGGGCTAAGAACATAGCAACATCCTTACAGAGGACACTGATGGGTCAATTAATTCATTGGCTCCCCCCTTGCCCTCCACTGTACTCTCTTATCATTGCTCTCAGCATAACTCTGCTCAGCAATTCTCACACTGTCTTGTAAGCATTGATTTTCTCATCTGGTCTCATCCCCTGGGCTGTGGGATCTTTGGGAAGAGGGGACAAAATGCCCTGGCATTCTCTCTGAATCCCTGGCAGCTGGCCCAGTGCCTCAGTAAATAAGAGGATGATGCCTCCCTGGCAAAGCCTTATCTGTACCTTCCATAGCATTGGTTCTCTCACTTACTCATTTATTCATTTGTTTGTTCAGAAACTATTTATTAAACATTGACTATGTGTCAGATACTAGGTTAGATATTGGATACAGAGCAAGGAGAGAAAGACAAGTGGCATGGACATCTTCATGTCTCTTCCCTTCCATGAATTTCTTGTGATTGGGAACATGCCTGACTCACCTCTGCAGTCCCATCACTTGGCACAGTGCTTGACATGAAAAGTGTTCACTCACTGTCTACTGAATTATTTAGTAATACATCTAATTGGCTTCATCCCCCTTTTAAGCCTAAGGTGGTCTCTCACTGACCCTGTGGGATTTGGGAGGAATTAGAGTTGCTCTAAGGCTGGGGCTGGAGAAGCCAAATAAAGGCCAGATCTTTGGGAAGAGGTTTTCATTCAACAAACACTGCCTGCAAACATCCCTGCTGGGGAGCTCCTAGTCTAAAAGAGAAGACAAAGATGAGAAAGAGAGAGACCCTGAGGGGTAATGGAAGGGTCAGAGGGACAGTGGGACATTGCGTTGTTCCAGGGCGAGTGACAGCACAGATGACAGGGTACTTTCTTCTGTTCTGAGGGTAGAAAGGGGACTTCCCAGAGGAGGGGACTCTTGATCTGGGGAATGAATCAGAAGTGAGCCATGCAGACAAAGTGGGAAAGATAGAGGGAACGGAAATGCGAACATGTAATGAAGCCCTGGGACAGTTGGGGAACTGATGGTGGCAGCTCCACGTGGCCAGAGCTCTTGACATAAAGGTGGAGGGGTAAGGCCAAAGGGCAGACCAGAGTGTGGGTATATTTCAGCCTAAGAAGTAGCGCAGGCTTTACAATGTAAGCTGGGGGAGACTTGGACATTGTTATAGGCCTTTGGGAAGACAGCAGAGAAGGAGGAAATGACAGTCCACAAGGGAGAAGTGATTGATATTAATACAACTGCAGCAGGTGGGGGGGGTGTGTTTCACTTGATAGGAGCATTTTCCTTAGTGGAACACCCCTCTGCCACTCTGTCCAGATGAGTGACCTCACCGACACCCACCCACCCCCTCCACCATGTAGCCTGAGCCAAGCCAGCCACAGTGCCCCACTCGCTTGGCCATAATGACTGGCTCAGAGACGATCACATGATCCCACCTGTATCCCTGTTACTCAGTCTGGGCCCCTGCGATTCAAGTCTGCACCCTTTTGTCAGAACTAAGAGGATCTCTCTTTCTGCTGAGGAAGTGGAAACGACACGGCTGACGCTGTCTGTAGTCCTCTGCCCACCGCATGGTAAGGCAGACCCAAATAAAGCCAATGCTGAGGAATGCAGAGCTGAGAGGGGCCCTGTGGCCGAACACTGAGGGCTTCATGATGTGCCAGGAGCAGAAAGATCTACTTCTGGAATTTGTGGCAGAATACTTTTTGTGAAAAATATATTAAGTTAATTTGGATCAGGTTTCTGTTTTTTGCAACTAAAAAAAAGTCCAGACACACTAAGAAAGGTTTTAAAGAAGTTTGAGTCTCCTGGGGTACTGAGTTAACCTCTGACATTTGGTGCCCAGACCCCCGAAAAAAGTATTTAAAAGACATTTATTTAAATGTTTAAAAGAGATTTTCTTTCTTTTTTTTATTAACTATTTTTTATTAAATCATAGCTTTGTACATTGATGCATTTATGGTGTTCAGGGTACTGCTTCGATATATAATGTGAAATGTTTACATTGAACTAAGTAACACATCCATCACAATTATACTCATTTCCTTTTTTTTTTCCATTAAAAAAAATTTTTTTTTTAAATTAAATCATAGCTGTGTACATTAGCGCAATCAAGGGGTACAATGTGCTGGCTTCATATACAATCTGAAATGTTTTCATTAAACTGTTTAACATACCCTTCATGGCATTTTCTTAGTTATTGTATGAAGACATTTGTATTCTGCATTTAGTAAGTTTTGCCTGTACCCTTCTAAGATGCACCATAGATGTGGCCCCACTAATTACCCTCCCTCCACCCCAACCTTCCCCCACCCCTCCCCGTCCGTGCCCCGTTCCCCAGATTCTTGTGCTATACTTAGGTTATAGCCTTCATATGAAACCTTTAAATTAGCTTCATAGTAGGGCTGAGTACATTGGATACTTTTTCTTCCGTTCTTGAGATACTTCGCTAAGAAGAATATGTTTCAGCTCCATCCTTGTAAACATGAAAGAGATAAAGTCTCCATCTTTCTTTAAGGCTGCATAGTATTCCATGGTATACAAGTACCACAATTTATTAATCCATCTGTGGGTCGATGGGCACTTGTGCTTCTTCCATGACTTAGCAATTATGAATTGGGCTGCAATAAACATTTTGGTACAGATGTCTTTGTTGTAGTATGATTTTTGGTCTTCTGGATATATACCTAGTAAAGGAATTATAGGGTCGAATGGAAGGTCTATTTTTAGATCTCTAAGTACTCTCCAAACATCCTTCCAAAAGGAACGTATTAGTGTGCATTCCCACCAACAGTGTAGAAGTGTTCCCTTTTCTCCACATCCACGCCAACATCTCTGGTTTTGGGATTTTGTCATGTGGGCTAATCTTACTGGAGTTAGGTGATATCTCAAAGTAGTATAGATTTGCATTTCTCCGATGATTAAGGATGGTGAGCATTTTTTCATGTGTCCGTAGGCCGTGTGCCTGTCTTCTTTAGAGAAGTTTCTCTTTAAGTCCTTTGCCCACACTGAGATGTGATCACTTGTTCTTGTGTTGCTAATACGTTTGAGTTCTCTGTGGATTCTGGTTATTAAACCTTTGTTGGAGGCATAAC
>CAUYRH010089632.1:0-25882 GCA_963574655.1 Perodicticus potto
CCCCTGGCTAAAGACAGTCGTCTCATTCAAGATTCATGTTTGTG
Organism: Perodicticus potto; assembly: GCA_963574655.1. Taxonomy (NCBI): domain Eukaryota; kingdom Metazoa; phylum Chordata; class Mammalia; order Primates; family Lorisidae; genus Perodicticus; species Perodicticus potto. Next base: position 45 of record CAUYRH010089632.1, read on the forward strand.
GGGTGGCAGATATCCAAAGACTGGCCATTGCCTCAATTCAGACATCTTTGAGGGGTTTTCCCAACTTCAGAGGTTCCTCAAGGGATCAACTGAAACACTTGTTGGGACTTCGATAGAGTTCAACTTCTTACTCTGTCTACCCTGCTTCATTCTTTCACTCTCACTGGTCCTCATCTAGACAGCACTGCCCAATAAACACACTTCCTGATTGTATATTTCGATCACAGAGCCTGTTTCCCAGGAAACCTACCCTGCATTGTTATCACTGTATGTTATTTAATGTATATAATATTTTGCATGGAAAATATATTTCATTATCCTTGTGCTTGGACATAAAAATTAACTCAAAGTAAAAAAAAAAAGAATAATGACACCAGAAAAAATGAAAAAATAAAAAATGAAAACAGTGCTATGTTCTGAGAAAGCATCATGGAAAGTTCTGTCATTGTGCAAACATGTTAGTGTATACACAAACCTAGATGGTGTATATATTTTTGTTTATATATTTTTCATATAGAAAACCAAATGTCCCAGTACCATTACTAAATACCAGCATTCCCCCTAACTTATCTGCACTGCCAGTACCAAGTGCCAGACGTATATCTGGTTTCTATATATGTTCCATTATAACTTTATGGGACCACCGTCATAGATGTGACCTGTCATTAACCCAACATCATTATGCTGTATATGACTGTGTTTGCACATTCAGTTATATCACTCAGGGAATGGAATTGACTTCATTGAATTCAATGAACACTGTCACCATGAAGGGAGTCTGTTCAATCAATTCAGTAAGTCAACTACACATTTTCCAGAATAGTCTTGGTGTGTGCTAGGCCTTTGTGTTTGACCAATATATAGAGGGTACCAAAAGAAAAAAAAAAAAGTATATACACTATAAGAAAGGAAAAAACTGTCATTAAAATTGTAATACTCAATATATACTGATAACAAAAGATGCATATAAGTCACATTTGAGCGCTTCTTTTAATTGCAGAAGTCAAATGTGACTGAAGTGTTGTAATTTTAATACACTTTTTTCCTTTCTTAAAATGGTATACATATTTTTGGCAAACCCTCTATATTGCCATTTGCACTGTCTTGTTCCTGGGTAATAAGAAGATTCTGGAAGATACACACCATGCCTTCACAGGGGTCATAGAATCGTTGAATGAGCTGTAGAGCTGTACTTTTCCCGGCTCCACTGGATCCTACCAGAGCCGTCATTTCCCCTGGTTTAATGATCATGTTGAGATTATTTAAAATCTGGAGAAGAAAGAAAACAGTAAAGTTCAGATTGTCACAGAGTATCAAATCAAACAACTCGGGTACAGGTAAGGATGCTTTGTGAGGACACTCTGTGTGTGCATGTGAGTTTGCGTGAGCTCCCCAAAGCAATATACATCAATATCCATCAATAACCAGCCAAAGAGAACAGCACTTGGGATGAGGTTTTAGCATCTAGCACATTACTGAATTACTTAATAGATAGCTGTGGCTAAGAAAGGAAATGATGCACGTTAACATGACCGAAGTAAATAATAACTGTAAAATTATGTTCCAAAATCTAACTTAAAATACTTCTGACATACCAGGGTAAGAAGATTGTGCCAAGTAGTTAATGAAAAAAAACCACAAAGTTAGAAATATAATACTAATTTACTAATCACAGACAAGAAATAAACCAGTTTTCAGATTTTAAGCTGTCACACATTTGTACGGTATGCAAACATCTAATTTGAGTAAACTTGCCTAATATGTTCATGTATGTTTGCTAAGTATGGACTGAATGCTGGCATGTCTTGGAAGGAAAGAAAAAGAAGCTAATTTGTAACTATCTTTCAGATATTTTCACCAACTAAGAGGTGATTTTTGTGCTGATTATGAAAAAGGTGGTTGGGCATCCTTTGTCTAACAAAAGTTTGTATCTTTTACTTCACCCTAGAAAGTCAAACTTGTGAGATATTTCTGCTTACTGGCCCTGTGTTGGACTGTAAACTTGCCAGGGCAGGCAGGGATTGAGTGTGCTTTTTTTATCATTACAGTCCCAGTACAATGTGGCACCCAGTAGGGCCAAATACATACTAGAAAAATAAAATAAATGTGTTTCAATTCAACTAGTATTTGTTGAGCAGCTATGAGCTTTAAAGTTTTAGCCATCCATTAAAAAATATTTACCAAGGCCAGGTGTGGTGGCTCCTGCCTGTAATCCTAGCACTCTGGAAGGCTGAGGCAGGAGGATCCCTTGAGGTCAGGACTTGGAGACCACCCTGAGCAAGAGCAAGACCCCATCTCTACTAAAAATAGAAAAACTAGCCGGGCATCATGGTGAGTGCCTGTAATCCCAGCCACTTGGGGTGGATCTCTGGAGCCCAAGAGTTTGAGACTGCTGTGAGTTACGATGATGCCATAGCACTCTACCCAGCGTGACAGAATGAGGCTCAGTCTCAAAAACACAAACAAAACAAAACTGTATATATATAACATACATATATATATATTTACTGAGTGAGTGTGTACAACCTTGTGATTTATATGTTATAAAGCACTTTTACATACATTATGACATTTGATGTTTAGGTACATATGTAGTAGATAATAATAAAAATAAACTCCAAATATAAAATTGGAATATATAGTATTTACTTTTTATATATTTATGTATATAATATAGGTAAACATAGATACATTTATAATGTTTATATTTGAATGCATATTTATAGATATATATGTAAATTTACCTATACATAGGTATGTATATAGAGTTACAAAATGTAAGTAAATATATGAATATTTACATATATTATAAATATTACATAATATAAATATTTATGTGCATTATATATGTTTATCTTCTCTCTATATACACACCCACACACATATATGTATATCCACATATAGATATGTAACGTCAGAATTAAGCTACAATAACAAGATGGATCTAGTCCTTTGGGGATAACGAGTATTATTGAGAAAGAGTGCCTAGAAATACTCTGTTAAAAATGAGGGCTAAGTTTCATTTCAAAGCCAATTCATTCAGAGGGAGTAGACCCTAATTTTCCTGTAAATTGCCTTTAAAGATGCCTTCAAGGCAGGAAACTAAATATTCTTCACCATGTGTCCTGGACAAACACCGTGAGCAATACTGCAAGGCTGCCCGCCCATAAGGACTGATCCAGCAACCCTGCGAACTCACAGGAGGGAAAGAAAAGTCTACACAAACAGCAGCTTTGCTTTACTACTTCACACCCTCCATCCGGCTCCACTGCCGGTCTCCAGGGAGGCGGGGATGAAACTGCCCTTCCTGATTGCTCCGGTTGTCTCACCCTCACATTCATGGCGCATGTGCTTAGAATGACAGGACCTGCCACTCATTTCAACAGAGTGCCGTCCACTTCACTTAGCCTGTGCAGCCACACTGTTCCAACCACAGGGATTTGCATAGGATGGTATCACAAAGGAATTTGGTGTGTCACCCAAGATGACACAATACTCAAGGACACTTCCAGAAAAACACGCCTCCTTTCCTTGTTCCTAGGAACTGAGTCAGCCTGCAGAAAATAAGCAATCTAGGACACTGGAAATGAATCGTCACAGAAGAAAATGTTCATTGTTCCAGGGAAAAGACTGGTACTCACCTTCACCTCTGGCCTGGAAGGATAGTGGAAGGCCACGTTATGGAACTCAATCTCACCCTTAATTCGATCCAATTTGTAACCATCTTCTGACATGCAGTCAATGATGGGCTTCTGCAGTGGAATATGAAAGGGATATAGCAACAACATGGGTTATGTGTACTGTATTTACTGCCCATCTTGATTTAAATTTACCTATAAAACAGACAATAACCGGAGGAAACGGGAAACATTACAGAGATATGCAAAAGGTAAGTTGCTCCCACATTAGGTATTTTTTAATAATAGAGGTACTACTACTACTTACTGAGATATTACTATGAGATATTATTATATTACTATCATTAATATTATATACGATATATTAAGATATATACTATAATTAATTTATTTAATTACTGTTATTTATTGAGTTATGAGATATATAAGATAGTGCTATTATATAATGTAATTTATTATCAGATAGTATTAATGTATGATATATAACAATATTAATATACATATTATGTTATTATATTGATGAGATAATATCATGGGGAATCAATGTATAAGGTATTTCAAGGTGCTCTTTTCATTTATGTAATTATCACCCATAACCTAACTAGACAAGTGAAAGGCCCATTTTTCATTTAAAAAAGGAGAAATTTTTAGAGAGATTAAGTTTCTTACCTAAGTCACACAACTAGTTAACCAACCTAGGTTATTCTACATTGAGTGTCTATTGAGTATCTAACCTCCAAGGTTATTCTACATTGAGTATCAATTGCAGATAATGATTAAAACTGAGTGTTCTTAAGCATTGTCTCAAATAATACCAACTTTAGACAGATATGCTAAATTTTACGTCTTGTCAGTAGTGAGCCTAACCTAGAATTTAACCATTCTGATTAATTAGACAAAAGTGAGGCCAACCTCCTACTACCTCAATACTCCCGGATCAACTCCTTCTCTCTTCTACAACTAAGGGATAGAGTTTCATTATCATAGCTCGACTTAGGAATATACTATAATTTATGTCCTTCTTCTTGGGTCTCTACTAAAGACAATAAAATAATTTTTAAATACCTTAATTTTTTGTAATAGTTTCAGGGCTCTTTTAGAGTCATCATCTCATTTGAATATAGAACAACTCTAAGAATGAAGTAGAATTAGAATAGATCACAATTTTATGTAGTTTCCACAAAATTTCTATATCCCAATATATGAAGACCCAAAATATAAAACAGATAAAGTGATGACTAGTTTCCTTAAGTAGTTTATAGCCTTATTGTTTTGTAAAAATTACTCGGAGTTCAGGGGGACCCACATATCATCTTTGGATTTGCAAGACTTCTGGCTCTTAGCCCAGAACAAAAGTTTTTGTTTTTGTTTTGAAAGAGAAATAACCGGTTGCCAAATTCCCCTTCTGTTGTTGGATTTTGATTCCTTAATTTGGCCTCCAGTAGGCTTCAATAGACTAACCAGAGACTGCTGCCATATGTAGAAGATAATCCAGCCTTAAAAACTTGGCCTGAAAGTCCTCCATGGTCTGGCCTATCCCATGCCTCCAGCCTCTGTCCCTTGCTTACTCTATTCAGTCCACTGCACTTCCTCCAGCTTCTTGAATTCACTAGCCCTTTCCCAACCTGGAGATCTCTCTTCCATGAATACCCTCCCTCCTCTTACTTGCCTTGCACCTCTCTCACACTCACACCCCTCCCCAGACCCTTTTATGGCCGATTCTCCTTTTTGTTCTCAGTTCGAATGGTACCTGCTCAGAGCTGTCACTGCCACCCAGTTTAAAGACTCCTTCTCCTACCTTATCACATTGCACTGTTTTGTTTCCTCCATTGTACATATCCCTGTGTGCTACTGTCTTATCTTTGAATGTGCTTCCTGCTTCACTGCCTGGCCCCCAGCCTGAGTAAGACAGTTCTAGTTCACTGTTGTACTCTCAGCTCTTAGAATCAGGTCCAGCTGTAAGGTAAGTACTGCTGTATCAAGGGTCTTGTGATAGCTCTTCTTGTTTTCAAATATTGAAGGTAAATTCTTCACCCTCAATCTCCTACCTGGTAACAGTCTTTACTTTTGGTTTTTACATACCCGATCTATTGTCTCAAAAATGCTGGCAGCTGCTGCACGGCCAGTTGCAAAGGCTTCCAAACAAGGAGATGCATTGCCAAGATTTAAAGCTCCTACTATGACACTGAGGAAGATCTGAAATGAAAAGAACAGGGGAATTTTCATGTGTTTTTCTCAATGTGTATTGGTGCTAGCATTTGGGCCATCCCTGTGAACTTAGAGATTTCTCAGAAATATTCTTCCACGGGAGAAGAAAGCTAAATAGCTCTTTGGCTGTTTGGAAACATCTGGAATAACCTCCGTTCTATAAAGCATCTCCAATTTTTCCATTGCTATAACTTAAAAGACCATATTATTTTTTACTGAACATCTCTCTTCCCCAAAGCAGAACTTGTTTTGGAATGAGTAAGAGGTCTAAGCAAGGCAGCGTATAGCATATAAAAAACAAAGTGGGTTACAACAGCAATATGAGAATTTGATATGCATTTAATCAGATATACAATGGTTTTCTACTTAAAGGGTTGCCAAAACCAATAAAGACACTAAGATCAGCTTGACTGTCCTAGAGGTAGGCACATGCAAACCTGATTGGCTGCTCCTGCTACTAGGACACTAGTCACTAGGATGATTATTGCTGTGACAACGACTACCACTAATAGCCATAATGACAAGGTATGTTTCTAAGTACTTTATCTGTATTACTGCATTTAATCCTTACAACGAAATGGAAACAGACATGTATGGAGGCTTCCTAAAGAGCCTTAGGTCACAACATTTAATAAGTAGTAGATCAACATTTAATAAGTAGTAGATCAGCATTTGAACTCAGGTTCTTGATTGCCATTCTTTCTAGCTCACAGCCTCACCTGTTGCTGGCTGCACGCAGGTGAATTGACTCTGTCTCTAAGCAGAGCTGGGGAAGCTGCTCTTTGACTCACCAACACAGCCCTCTCATTTCCCTCACCTAAAGGGAAACCTACCTGATTATGACTGGATGTTCCTACCAAATAGCCCTCTGATTTTATCATCGTTTATAAAAACGAGGAAGAGGCAAGGAGGCAATTCCTCGAATTGGCCTCTAGCGGGGGAGCACAAATTTCCTCCCCTCCCTGCTGCCAAAGAACGGTGCTACTCATATGACACACAAGGACGTGTCATTGGCCACAGTCTATTGTCAAGCTAAAGACTGGCTCCTGCCTGAATGTAGTCTTTTTTAGGTAATCAAATAATCCCAGTCTGTGCTGGTTTCCATGGGCCAGCCCCTTTCCACTGGTTATATCACTTCAGAGCAAATTACCTCAAATCTCTCATTGCTCTTTCTGCCAGTGGCTGGGGCGGCTGGACCGTGCTACGTCTCTGAGCCTCCAAGCCTCCAGCTATGCCCTTCCCTCATTAGCAACCCACACATCGGAGGATTAACAGGGAGCTCACCCTCCTCCCTGAATTCTCCAGCCTATGCACGGGGACAAACATTCTCTCTCCATGTGTCCTTTTCCTCATTTATGGCAGGTGGTTCCTCCCACAGGCAGATTACTTAATATTTCAAGCCCCAATTTCTTCATCTGTAACACAGGGATAATGACTATAACAATCATAGGATTGTTACATAAAACAAATGAGATAATGTATGTAAAGATCATTAACCCAGTTCTAGTTACTTAATAGCAGTGATGATGAAAATATCCAGGTCCCACACTTATAAGGTGGTAAGGGAGGCAGACAAAACAGTTCTTACTTCTCCTTTGCTTTACAACTACCCTCATTGGAGGTCTTCCTACCTCAGCAAAGGAAACTTCTACATCCTACCCTAGGTCAGGGTCAGCAATCATTTTCTATAAAGAACCAAATAGTAACTATTCTAGACTTTTCAGGCCACATCTCAAGCCATTACTCAACTCTGCCATTGAGTAGAAAAGCAGCCATAGACATTATGTAAATAAATGATTGTGGCTATGTCCCTATAAAACATTATTTATAAAAGCAGGCAACATAGTATGAAGACCAAAGTTTGCTGGCTCCCCATTTAAAGTCTCAACTGTCTTGCTGAAGGCTGAAATTGAGGTTCAGGGGTTCTTAGGAGAGGAGCGAGCAAGCCAGGACAGAGGCACATGCCCTGTGCCATTGTGGTAGCCAGCACACATCCCACCAGGCCATCATTTTTCACCCCAGATGTCATGCTCATTAGCACTGTGGCAGTAGTGTGGAAAGAGATGGGAAGAGACACTGCTGTGGAACAGTAAGTCTAGTGTGGGTGGAAGAAAAAGGGGTCTGTGGCCCCTTGGAAGATAGATTCAGAAGCAGGAAGACAGTGATTAATGGGTCAGGCCTTGGAGCCACAGAGACATGAGTTCAAATCCTGCTTAATGCAACTTAGTACATGTTTCTTAACTTCTGGGCCTCCATTTCATTTTTTAAGTAGTAGTAGAATATGAAGTTGTGAGCATTAGATAATCTTATTAAATTCCTCACTCAGTATGTGAGACCGCTATACATTAAATGTTACCCTCTATTGTTCTATTTTTTTATTAGTGAATCCTGAAACTTAGAAGTGGCATGAGAAAGCAATCTTCTGTACCATTAAGTTCCCCTTCATCTTTCCCTAACAGACCACAGAGTACATTTTCTGTCTGTGTACAGGTGATATTAGTTAGACATTCATATGATCTGTTTACCATTTATGCTCAATTACCACGCAACCAGGAATGATTTTATTTCTCACAAAATGGACTAGACTAACCTAATTGCTAATTAATTAATTTGTGGATTAGAACACAAAGTGATAAGGCTCATGCAAATTTGGTCTTCGTAGTTTGCTGCTCAGAAGAATGACCAAGAGCCCACAGCGTGCGTATGTGTGTCTGCTAGAGAAAGAGAGAGAGAGAGAACACGAATGAGGATTCTCCTGTGAAAGGATGCCTCTCATCTTCCCAAAGAAAAATTTCTTAAGGTGTAAGCAGAGGTTTACAGGAAGAGGTTAGAAGTAAGCGCTTCATGATGGAAGACTGAAATGTTGGAGGCACTAGTGTGCCATGAAGACTGAAATGTTAGAGACACTAGTCTCCACATAGTAAATACTCAAGGAATATCAGTTGAAAGAATAAATTATTTACAGAAAATATAGACTAGCCACAGTCCAACTGGCAGGAAACTTAAGAACCATAAAATTGGATTCTTGCTAGAGTTACCAAGGGGATTTTTAGTCATTGCTTCCAAATGGAAATGTGTATTACTTAATTTTCAATTTTCCAATTCATTTTTCCCTTTGAGCTGTTATTCATGCATACCTGTGTTCTCTCCTTATAGGCAAGGAATGAAAGAAAGGGTGACTTTTCAACACATGTCCTTTTGCATAGTAAGCAGATATAAGAAGCTGGAACTAAAGTCAACTACTGGTGTCCCTAATTTGGTAAATGTTAGACGTTCTTGAGCGTAATTGGATCAATAAAGACATGGGAATGCATAGTCAGATTTCAGACCTGCAATACTTTCGCTGGCTTTTCCAGTGTGAAAAAATGTATATAATTGCTAAGAAGTTAAATTATGATAACAGCAATACTTTCGATCTATACTATTTCTTCAATGTATATAAAACACTTTAACACATATTATCATACTTAGATTTTTTTAACCAAATTTTAAAGTCGTATCAACTGTTCATGTTGAAAGATGAACTGAATTTTAAAAGTCATTCTTAGTGTGTTATCATGTTCTTAATGAACAGATAATTACTTCCATTTGCAGATCAAAATCTCATTCAGTTTTCCTTAGAAATATGATTAAAGTAGACGACCTCAAACTGCACGCTTTCAGTTGGCAAAGCTTTTGCTATTGCTCATTATTTAATCGATGCCTGTTTCACCCAGAATCTAAAGCCAAAACACTTTACTTAAGAATCTAAATGAAACTACATCCTGTCTTCCTGCCAGTCCAAATGAAACAGATATTTAATTTTTGACTTCCCTGACCTCATGGACCTTACTGTCTAAAGACAGGGAGGAGTGGAGACAAGTATACACACACATGTAAATATTCTATTTCACACAAGTCTTCTGAAGGAAAAAGACAGCATGACATAAAAACCAGTAACCATCAGTGGAAGGCCCGACTGGGAAAGGGCATTCAGCTGAGAAGCCCAACAATGATGGGAATCCTGCTGTGAAGAGAGGAAAGGCCTTGGGAGAGGAGAGGCCCTCCCTGGCCCCAGCCACACCTGGTATCCCGCTGTTCACTGTCTCTGCTCCCTGTTCTCCACTTCATAGCACATGTCACCATTTGTCTCTATGCGTGTGTGTGGTTCATTACTACTTGTCTTCCCTGCTAAACTGTAAATTCAGGGGAAAAAAATCATATTTCTTTTGCTCACTATTGAATCCCCCCTGCACTTGTGTCTGGCACTTACTAGATGTTCAGTAAATACTTATTGAATGAATAACCAAAAGGACCCTGAAAACGAAGGTGGCCGTGGTTAGCTATGGCATGGAATAGCACAAATGAATAGTAAAATATGTTTGTGTTACTTATTCAGTTAAGGATATTATTGACTTGACATTTTAGTAACTCATTCTGTGTCTTATGTAATACAATATATAACCATTAACACATATCATGTACGATTACTATGTGTTAAGCTCGATTACTTGAGTTCATTTATAGTTTAGTTGAGAGACCACAGACTTTTCCACTTTCATAGCATATTTTCTCCTGGACTCAGTCAGAAAATCACTGTTTTACAACTATAAAGTCTTCAGTTACTTGGAAATCAGCAAATTGTTGGTCCTATCAATTCAATGTTTGGCACCTTTTTACCATAAAATGTGTAAGGATTGCTTGTTTCTGCAGATGACTTCCTTAGGGAAGATGCTTTCTTCCTTAACACATTAAAGGAATAAACAGAATGTCTCGTTAAGGCCTTTTCTGAGATACCAGCAGGAAATGTTCTATATGTAAGTCAATGAGATCAAAGCACCTGGACGAGGGCTCCTGGTGTGTATTCTCCTTCATCCAGGACCAGTTTGGAGCCATACCAGAAGGCCAGCGCATAACAAAAGAAGATGAGACACCACACGTATCCAGTAAAGAATCCCATCACTATCCCTTTTCTAATTCCCCAACGCTGGGCAAATACAAGATTTTTCTCATACCTGTGAAGAGAAAATATTTGAGTCAATTTCAGCAGCAGCTGAAGGTTGTTACTGTTTAAAACAGGCCACAATGCAGTGGTTTTACCGAACAATTATAAAATCACCCCAAACACAGAGCAGCTTTAGGGAAAGAAATCTGCAGTAACCTCTATGTAGTTATTTAAAGCTAGTTTCAACCTGACAATGTTTTTTTTTTTTTTTTGTAGAAGCAGAGTCTCACTCTATGAACCTCGGTAGAGTGACATGGCATCACACAGCTCACAGAAACCTCCAGCTCTTGAGCTTAGGCTGTTCTCTTACCTCAGCCTCCCTAGTAGCTGGGACCACAGGCGCCTGCCACAACGCCCGGCTATTTTTCGTTGCAGTTTGGCCGGAGCCGGGTTCGAACCCGCCACCCTCGGTATATGGGGCTAGTGCCCCACTCACTGAGCCACAGGCGCCGCCCAAGAGAAAAGAATTTGCAACACAAATGTTTGGATAGGAGAGATCTAGTACTATTTATTGGTGTTTGAATTGTGTTCTTGAGTCACATGACCTATTTGCTCTCAGAAAAGAGTGCAACTGGTTCCAAATAAGTAGGTCTGCTTACTGGGCATTTCCAGCTCTCCAAGCTTAGAACTGGTGTTCACACCAACTCATCTAGGTATTCTAAGTCATTTGCCTGTGGCCAAGATGCTGTGCTGTGACATACTGGTCAGGTTCCCAGCCATGGGACCTGGATAACTAAAACCATGTGGAAATTCAATGCAAGGAATAGGCTTTACTGTGATTAAGTCATGAACAATGGGCATTGTCACATATGTAGTGCAGGCGTTCTGAAACCACCTTCCTTCATCTCAAAAGTTAATTTAATTTATGGAGAACTTTTATTAACTTTATTTCATGGAGAACTTTTAACTTTTCACAGGCACAAGCTAACAGCATACCCTATGCTTGTTATCATTTTTAAAACACTACATTGCCCCTTTTACTAATAATAAAAGATAATATCATTAATGGTAGAAGTACACTACTGAGGGTGGCGCCTGTGGCTCAAAGGAGTAGGACGCTGGCCCCATATGCCAAAGGTAGTGGGTTCAAACCCAGCCCCGGCCAAAAAAAAAGAAGTACACTACTGAAAATTTTTTACAAGACATGAGGAACCCTCACTCTACAAACCAAAAGAAGTGAAAAAACAAGGAAAAAAAGGATAGTGGTTGCAAATCCTATTCTCTTTTTTGTTTGATGAATTTGGTAGCAATTGAGAATAATATCATCTTTCTAGATCTACAATACATAAAATACGAGTTTCCATTCAGGTGGTGGTTATCGTATTAAATCAGTAAATGGCACATGGTGAGCACTCATAACAATTAGATAAATGAAAGAAAAAATTTTTTTACAGCTATGTTGTTTTGGCCACTGGGTTTTTATTTTCATTAAGAATCGCTAGAATGATGATCTATAATATACTGACACCAAATTTTGTTTGATTAAATGTAAATTTTATCAGGCTTTATAAAGAGCATGCCGCAAGGTAGCTGAATAAAATATATTGAATAAAAAAAGTATTCAATAAAAATATGTGAAATTGGATTTGGGATCACACTTTATTATTATTTTGAAATAATAAATATTGTATATGTGTGGTGTGTGGCATGAGGTTTTGAAATATGTATGCATTGTAGAATAGCTAAGGCAATCTAATTAACTTATGTATTACCCCCATACCTATTGTTTTTGTGTGTATATAGTGAGAATACTTAAAATCTACTCTTTTAGCAATTTTCAAGTATGCAACACATTGTTATTAGCTGTAGTTATGTTGTACAACAAATCTCTTGAATAAATAAACTGCTTCTCATGTGACTAAAAAAAGGTTTTTTCATCATCATAATCATAATTAAATAATTATTAAAATAACCTCTTGAACTTACTTCTCCTGTCTCACAGAAATTTTATATCCATTAGCCAACATCTCCTCAGTCCTTGCCTGACAATCCCAGTCCCCAGCCTCTGCTAAAGCCCCTGGTAATCACTAGACTGTTCTTTGCTTCTATGAGTTAAACCTTTTTTTTTTTTTTAAATCATAGAGTATTTGTTTTTCTGTGCCTGGCTTATTTGACTTAACATAATGTCCTCCAGGTTTTATCATGCTTTTACAAATGTATTTCCTTCATTTTTGAAGGCTGATCTGGGACTTATTCCATTGTATGTGTGTCTATGTGTATATGTATGTGTGTATGTGTGTGTACATATGTGCACATGTGTATGCGTATGTGTGTGTGTGTCCATTCACCTGTTGATGAACATGGGTTGATTCCACATCTTGGTCATTGTGAATAAGTGTAGATTTCCCTCAACAAACTGATTTCATTTCTTCTGGCCATATACCCAGTAGTGGAACTGCTGGATCATATAGTTGTTCTATTTTTAATTTTTTGAGGAATCTTCATACTATTTTGGCTGTACTAATTTACATTCCCACCAATAGTGTACTAGGGTTCCCTTTTCTATACATCGTTGCCAACATTTCATATCTTTCTTCTTTTTGAAGATAGCCATTTTAACAGGTGTGGGGTGATATCTTATTGTGATTTTGATGTGCATATCTCTGATGTTTAGTGATGTTCGACATCTTTTCATACACCTGTTGTCCATTTTTTTGTCTTCTTTGTGGAATTGTCTGTTCAGGTCCTCTGAGCATTTTTTAACAGCTATTCTAAAACTTATTTAACCATTTCCCTCTGACATACTTTAATGTTTAACACTTGTATTAGTCAGTCAACTTTGGCTGCCATAACAAGGTGCCATAGACTGTGGGTGGGGTGGGAGCTTAAGCCACAGAAATTTATTTTCTCTTGGTTCTGGAGACTGGAAGTCCCAGATCCAGCTGTCGGCAGAGTTGGTTCCTTCTGAGGCCTTTCTCATGTCTTCACACGGTTTTCCTTCTGTGTGTGTGTCTGTGTCTTATCTCCTTCTTTTTTTTTTTTTTAATTGTTTGGGATTCATTGAGGGGACAAAGAATTAAGTTACACAGATTGCAGTTGTTAAGTAAAGTCCATCTTGTACTTGTGTCCTGCCTCTAACAGGTGTGCCATACATTGTGACCCCCGTCCCCCCCTCCGCCCCTCTACCTTCATTCTCCCACCCCCTCCCCTTGTATTAGATCATCTACTGCCTTCATATCAGAATTGAGTACATTGGATTCTTGCTTCTCCATTCTTGTGACGCTTTATTAAGAAGAATGTGTTCCAGCTCCATCCAGGTTAATACAAAAGATGTAAAGTCTCCATCTTTTTAGTGCTGAATAGTATTCCTTGGTATACGTATACCACAGCTATTCATCCACTCTTGAGGTGGTGGGCATTTAGGTTGTTTCCACAATTTGGCAATTGTAAATTGAGCTGCAATAAACCGTCCAGTGCAAATGTCCTTATCATAAAAGGATTTTTCTGCTTTTTCTTCCTAATGAGGGTTTTCTTTTTGCCTGTTTCCTTATTCTACTTTTTCCTTTCACTTCCTCTTGCTCTTCAAGTTACCATGCTTCTGACCTAAGATGTCGAACTGTCCTTTGGGACACCAGTGCAATCACTCTCATATGTTCTTGCCATTGAGTTGTTTGAGTTACTTATATGTATTGGATATTAACCCCTATTTGTGGTTTGCAAATGTAATATTTTCTCTTATTCTATAAATTGTCAGTTTACTCTGTTGATTGTTTCCTATGAGAAGATTTTTGGTGTAACATTAATTCCATCTGTCTATTTTTGCTTTAATTATCTGTGTTTTTGAGGTCATATCCAAAAAGTCATTGCCTAGACCAATGTCATAATGCTTTACCCCTATGCTTCCCTCTGTTAGATTTACAGTTTTAGGTCTTATGTTTCAGTCTTTAATCCATTTTGAGTTGATATTTGTGTACTATGTGAGATAAGACTCTAATTTTATCTTCTGCATGTAGTTATTCAGTTTTTCCAACATAATTTATTGAAGTGACTTCTTTTTCCCCATTGTGTGTTCTTGGCATCCTTTTGACCATAGATGTGTATACTCACTTCTGAGACCTCTATTCTGTTCCATTAGTCTGTGTCTATTTTTATGCCAGTACCATACTGTTGTGATTACTATAGCTTTGTAGTAGATTTTGAGATAAGATAGTGTGATGCTTCTGACTTTGTTCTTCTTGCTCAAGATTGCTTTGTATTTTTGAGACTTTTTGTGGTTGCATATGAATTTTAAAATTTTTAAACATTTCTGTGAAAAATGTCATCCAACTGATAGGGATTGTATTGAATCTATAGATTGTTATGAGTAGTTTTTAACAACATGATTTTTCTGTTATATAAATCTACCAGAATAAAGCATAAAGGGAAAGCTCTATGACATTGGCCTAGGCAATGACCTTTTGAATCTTTTTCAAATTCTTTCATCAATGTTTTATAGTTTTCAATGTACTGATCTTTCTCTTCCTTGGTTAAACTTATTGCTAAGTATTAGTTTGTAGCTATTGTAAATGAGATTGGTTTCTGGGTTTCTTCGTTTGTTGCTAGCATATATAAATGCTATTGATTTTTTTATGTTGATTTTGTTCATTGAAATTTTACTGATGTTATTACTTCTAACAGTTTCTTGGTGGAGTCTGTAATGTTTTCTATGTCATCTGAAGTCAATTTAACTTTTTCTTTAGGATTTGGATGCCTTTCATCTTTTTTTCTCTTGCTTAATTCCTCTGGCTAAGACTTCCAATACTATAATGAAAAGAAGTGATAAGTGGGCATTTTTGTCTTATTTCTAATATTAAGGAGAAACACTTTCAAATTTTTACTGTTGAGTATAATTCAGCAGTCGACTTGTAATATATGGCATTTATTGTATTGAGGTACATTCTTTCTACACCTAATTTGTTGAGAGTTTTTACCATGAAAGGATGTTAAATTTTTTCAATGCTTTTTCAACATCTATTGAGATAATCATATGGTTTTTGTCTCTCATTCTGTTAATATGCTGTATCACATTTATTATGTGCCTATGTTGAACTACTCTTGTATCCTAGAGATTAATCCTGCTTAATCATGGTGAATGGTCTTTTTAATGAACTGTTGAATTTGGCTTACTAGTATGTTGTTGAGGATTCTTGCATCTATGTTCATCAGAGATGTCAATCTGTAATTTTCTTTTCTTATAGTGTTCTCTTGCCTAGCTTTAACGTCAGGTTAATGTTGGCTGTGTAAAATGAGTTTAAATTTCAGTATTTTGGAAGAGCTTAAGGAGGACTCATAGTAGTTTTTCTCTAAATGTTTGGTAGAACTCAGCAGTGAAGCCATCAGGTCCTGAGCTTTTCTTTGATGGGAGATTTTTATTACTCAATCTCCTTCCTCATTATTGATCTGTTCAGATTTTCTATTTCCTCATGATTTAATTTTTGCAGGTTGTTTCTAGGAATTTATCCATTTTGTCTAGGTTATCAAATTTGTTGGTGTGCAATTGTTCATAACAGTTTCTTATGATCCTTTGTATTTTCTGTGGTTTCAATTATAATGTCTCATATATGCTTTTCTTTAAATGGTAGTAAATAGCATGATAAACTGGGGTGAGGTATGATAGTGTGTCTACCTATCATCAGAGTTCGAAATAAATATCTAACCTAAGTTGACTTTCTAAAAATCATGACTGTCACACCTTTAAAAATGCATTGCTAAGGGTACAAGTGAAAATTACTAAATGTAGAATATCAATGTCTTCATATAGTGATTAAAAGGCCATGAAGGCTATGTTAAATAGTTCAATGAAAATATTTCAGATTGTATATGAAGTCAACACATTGTGCCCCATGATTGCACAATGTACACAATTATGATTTAATAAAAATTTAAAAAAAATTCATTGCTAAAGACTTGAGACTTCTTGCAGGGCTTTGACCCATCTAAACTACTCTCCTACCTCTTAAACAAGTGCTTCCTCAGGGTGTCACAGACCGAGGTGGATCTGCTACTTTATAAGAACTGGGTAAGATTTAGGGTACTTTGCTGATTGATGAAATTTGGGAAAGAGGCAGACATTCCAATTAACTAACCTTTTGACTTCTCTTTCCTCACCACCAAAAGCAGCCACTGTTCGCATGGATGAAATGACTTCATCAGCCACCGACCCTGCTTTGGCATAGGCCTTCAGCTCATAGTCTGTAAACTTAGACACACTCTGAAATCCAAAAGAAGAAAAGAAAACATGAAGATCATGGGATTAGATAAGTCAGCTTGTCATTTGGTAATTTATTTAACAGAGTAAACATGTAGTATGGTTTAACATCAGACAAGATTCTAATGGTAACACCATTCACTGGAAGAAGGAATTTGGTCCAAGTTTGGTCTACATTAAGCCTTATCCAGGTGTGTTTGGTTGTTGATATATGAAAATGACTCCACTAAATTCAAGAACTCTCTCACCAATTAAAGCCTACATAGGTCATTCTGTGAGAATAAATTGTTTGTTATTACACTAAAAAAGTCTTCAAGTCAAACTATTTTATAGTTCATTATTTAGCTAAAAGTATTGCACAATTTATAAACACCAGAGGCAAAGCCCAGAGGCCCAAGCACACATCATGACTGAGTGACGTATAGAACAAGAGAAAAGACAGGAACCCGCAAAGGCGTAATATTGCAGAGGAATTCCAAAGACAAAAGCTTCAAGTAAATATTATGCCATTGTGACTCAATTGGGAGACAGGTGGGAACAACTATTATAGTTTCGATTTTTACAAAAGGAAATGAAAAGACATCTGTACTTAAGAGTAGACCAGTAACTTTTTCTAAAATTGGTCTTGATTGATCCCTAGTCAAATGAATTCCTAAAGAAATCTCTGGCACAGATTCAAATACAAGCAGGTGAAAAAACAAACATGGGGAAGATCAGCTAACTCAGAAATCTAGAAAATAGATGCCCAGACTAAGGGAGCTTATCTTCCAATAGTTTTTATAAACTTTTAGCAGCAAAACTCTTAAAATCTGATAATTCTAAGATACAAAATAGATAAAAATAGTTTTAAAACAATATATTTATTTTATTCATCCACATTGTATAAAATTTGTGAATTGAAAAGGCAACAGTAAGGAAAATGAAGCTATTTTCATTAACATTAAAATTTGCATGTGGGCCTTATGGATGACACCGTAGTTCTTAATCACACTCTTCATCTAATTAATTCCTAAAATATGAATGAGTAGCACAGTAGCAAGAAAATTAAGTAATCGTGAATGATATCTGTTTTTACATGTATCATAGTGGCACATTAAATAATCTCAGGACACTTCAATTAAACTGACAGAGCAACTTCAGAGATGTTAGGAAATTTTTAGGAAAAATCTAACCATTACCCAACTATAGCCCAAGATAAAGGGGAAAGAGGAGATGGAGGGGAGGGAGAAGGATGGGTGGAGGGAGGGTAATTGGTGGGACCACACCTATGGTGCATTTTACAAGGGTACATGTTAAATCTGCTAACTGTAGAATATAAATGTCTTAATACAATAACTAAGAAAATGCAGTGAAGGCTACTTTCAGTTTGATGAAAGTATTTCCAATTGTATATAAAACCAGCACATTGTACCGCATAATTGCATTAATGTACACAGCTATGGTTTAATAAGAAAAGAAAGAAAAGAAAAATCTAACCATTTCTTGTTTCTCATCATAAATTAGAAACTCAAACAAAAGCACACAAAACCCATGACATTTTCTCATGCATCATATGCGATATGCCTTTGCATGTGTTTGCCACGCCCCTGAATTGAGCCTAGGGAATTGTTGTATGATACACAGGAACAAGCATGCACAGACCTGAAAGCAAGAAAAGACAAGTGCCAAGCTACAAATTCCAAATCAGGGACATGCTCACAAGGAGTTAGAAATGGGCACTGAGGCAGCGAGACAGACTGTATTCTAAGTCTATTTAAAAGCAAGTTAACCAGGTTACGTTTGGGGTCACCAACATATTAAAATGTGGCCTATGATCCATGTGAGTGTGGATAATAATTTAATCACAGGTTTGAAGAAAGAGATTAAATATATTAGGAAGAAAATGAAGAATTAAATGTTTGCAGATTCCCTGACTTCCCTCTCTGGAATTCGAGGGGTTCCCTGGAGCACAGCTGGTCAGTGATTGGTAGGAAAGCCTGTCGTAAACCTTACATGATACAGTGGATTGGAAAAAACAAAATAATGACTTTAAGAGGCATTATTGATATTTGAAATGTGAGGAAACTGAGGCTTTTGTGGGTTAAATATATTTTTCTTGAGTCACACTATCTGTTCATGGTAGTGCCGTGTGTTGACCTAGTGGAGTGGAGTGAGCTCTTTACTACTGTTACTTAAAAGTATTTTCCATATTACCTAGGAAAGGTTTGCATACTATAGCCAGTGGATTATGGGAATATTTTGCTAGAAAATATTATCATGGAGGTTGGTACCTATTGCTTAAGGATGTGTGAGCGGGTGTGCAGTTCTTCAGTTGAACTCTATGCTCCTTTACAGCAAATTATTAGTGTGTCTGATTCTATGACCTGCTGCCTAATGAGGATGCTCTAAAAGTATTAGTCATTTCTCAGTTTGGCGGTGAGTGTTTTTAACTGGAGTGACCCCAAATTCCTACTTCTACACTTTTTCTTGGCCTGAACACCTGGGGACAGAAACTGTGACTGGGATGATACTCAGATCGGGTCAGATAACCTCACTCTGAAACTGATCAGATAAAATGGACAACACAGCTGTGACTGCAGAAATCTTTTTGTATGTGCTTGTTACTGATCCGAGCAGGTTTGCTGTGTCTTTTTGAGGTGAGTATCTGAGCTTGGGAGAATTTGGGGAGCAATAGGCATACTGGAGAGTGCGTTTTGATTTGAAGTCAAGCTCCCTTGAACTTGGATCCTGCTCTGCCAGCTGTGCAGTCACAGATAAGTCCCTTGACCTTTCTGAGCCTCAGTTTCTTATATTTAAAATGGTGCTAGTACTTACTTTATAAGGTTGTGATAAGGATTAGAGATAATGAATATGAAGCTCCTAATATGCCTGGGAAAACAGTAGATGTTCCAAAAAATATAGTTGTTTACCATTAATAAAACAATAGCTACCTTGTTAAAACATCATTAATCCATACTCTATGGAATGTTACCTGGCACTGAGGAATAGTTAAACAAAATAAAATCAAAATATTGATAAATTGACCAGGCGCAGTAGCGCATACCAATTAACCCAGCTTTTTGAGAGGCCAAGATGGGAGGATTGATTGAGGCCAGGAGTTTGAGACCAGTCTGGGCAAATAGTGAGACCTCGTTTCTACCAAAAAAAGAAAAAATTATCTGGGTATGGTGGCATGTGCCTATAGTCCTAACTACTCAGAAGATTGAGGTAGGGATATCACTTGAGCTCAGGAGTTTTAATTGTTGTGAGCTATGATCCTGCCACTGCACTCTAGCTTGGGCAACAGAGAGAGACCTCATTGTTAGATAATAATAAGAATAATGATAATTATGTTGACTAAACATATTCAGGTAAAGGGACTGAAGCTTCACATGGCTATTTTTGGCTATTTATTACTGCAAATGTCTTCCTAGGGTGAGATACAAAAGGACATTCTTACCAGACCAATGATGGCTGCTCCAATCC
This sequence comes from Perodicticus potto, assembly GCA_963574655.1. Lineage (NCBI taxonomy): Eukaryota > Metazoa > Chordata > Mammalia > Primates > Lorisidae > Perodicticus > Perodicticus potto. The sequence goes on from CAUYRH010089632.1 coordinate 20,527, forward strand.
CTATAAGAGGGCTGACAGAAATAATAACCAAGGTCAGTTTCCAACCCCGGTAAAATCCCAACAGGAAACCACAGATGGTCGTGGTCATGCGCTGAATGAAAATGGCCATTTGGTCAGCTATGGCGTCATTGACTTTATTAATATCACTGGAAACAAGAAAGACTTTGGTCATTAAAACTGAATTTGGTCATTCAAATGTCTTCTGAAAAATCTAAGTCTTTCCCTTTTTAAACATTCCCATCTCCACACTCCTTCTCAAATCCTGGAAAGTTTGCTTCACCTTAGGATGTTGTCAAGCCTCTCTCCTCATAGCCAACCGAGTTCATCCTTAACCTAGCTTTCTCATTTGGTATCCACTCAAGGCTGATAAAGGATTTTGGAAACTACCAGTTTGTTTCTTTCTTATAGCTAATATCCTTGGTCTGTTCCACAGAGCCCCTTTCTTTCTTCATGCCTACTAAATTCTTGCAGCCTCAAGGTTCTATTCACATAACCTCTGATTTGTAACCCTTGTATAATCCCCAAGAAGGAGTAGTACCTTCCTTCCTAGGCTTCCTTAGCAATGTATTAATAATATTTTGATTAATATATTGATCATATTATTTATATTAATATATTATATTATGACAACATATTTCTGTTAATGTATTATTAATTAATAATAATTAACTCCAGTATGCTCATATGTGTGTGTATAATTATTGCATTCTGTCTGATGATAGTATAGAACAGTGGTTAAGACACAGACTCTAGAGCCAGACTCTCAATTTGAATATAAACTCATCTTGAACAAATTACTTAATCTTTTTTTGCCTCAGTTTCCTCATCTGTAAAGTGGAGATAATTAATAGAACCTTTCCCCAGTGGATGGGTAGTCATGAAGATTAGTTAATATTGTGAAGCATGTTGGACCGTGCCTATCCTATGATAAGAAATGAGTATGTTTTAGCTTTTATTATTTGTTTGCTTGCTTTTCTTATTCTTCCTGTTAAGAGCAGGAATACAAGGTAAGTGCCCCAGAATATTGATTGAATATAATATACTAAATTCATATGCCTGAGACATTCCCTTAATCTCTTGTCCAAATGGAGCAAATAAGGCTTGGGAATTAATAGGAAGAATGGATTAAAGACATTAGCCAGAGAGTAGACCATTAAGGTCAAATAACTGTCCCAGGTCACAGGAAGCAAGGAGCAGCAGAGTAAGTACTGGATCGAGGGGTCCCAACTTTCAGTTTGCGTTCTCTCCACTAGACAGTGACTGTCCTTCAGGGACCCCAAAGTCCAATTCATTGGGGTTCCTCTGATTCTAATTACTCTTATTCAGAATTGCTGGGGGGCTAGTAATGACTCTAACTAATATTTAGGTGTAAACTGGATTTAAGTCCAGTTTTTTAGTTTTAATATATCTCAAACTATATTTGGATTTTTTTTAATGTATAGAAGTTGCCTCCCTAGACATAGCAAGATAAGTATTTTTAATTGTATTGTTTTTCCTTGTATATATGCAGGTTGTGACATCCCTCAATTTCTCCTTCTAAGGACAAATAATGCTTTCGACTCTCTTCTAAAATACTTCATTTCGAATATTTTTTTATCAAGGCCTACAAACCAAATTGCAGTACCTTGGCTTTCAATTTGTAATGACCATATTTGGTAAGGCATTGCCTTTGAAAAAGCCATGCTACCTATGAGAGCAAGAGACCAAATGTATCAAAAATAACTTTAAAATGCTCTAAAATTATTTTATGATTCATAAACAAGAGTTCTATTATCCTAAAAAATTGTTCTCCCAGCTACTTACTCTGAGAATCTTGTATTCAGCTCTCCCACTGAATTGCAGTCAAACCATCCTATTTCCATTCTCATTATTCTCCTAAAGTAAATTTTTCTCATGTTCTGTATCTGACGAGCTGCAGCCATTACCCAGAAGCATATCTGGAAATGGACAGAGGAATGTTTAGTATCACAGTGTTACAAATATTAGCCGATTCCTTCTTCTCTTTTCAGAAGAAAATACTTTCAATACAACAGTTGAGAAAAAAAGGAAAATGATTCACAAAATGCTTCTTCTTGGGAACTAAGGTGTGAGCTCTAGCATCTACTCCTAAAAGTGGAGGTGAGAACAACTTTGGACAAGGTAACCAAAGATTTGGGCTTGATTCTAGCCCTGATACTTAAGTAGGCCCCCAACTTTTGAACTTGACCTAGTGAGTTCCATTTCATATGAAAAGGAAGGAACTCAAAGTAAGACAATATTGATGTTAAGTCACCTTTTTTCATGCCACTTTGGAGGAAATTTTTCCCCTGAGATGCTGCCCAGAAGCATTCATGTGTAGTTTTCAGGCAGTGATCGTCAGGAAACGTTAAGACAACATTTCTAACATAAGCAGGGAATCTGATCTGCTCAGAGATTTTCTCTAGCTAAAAAAAGTTAAGCCTTTCATTAAAACTCACAATGTCAGAATGGGAAAAATGGATTCATTTCTCTTTACAACTCACACTGCCTGGAATTCTTGAACGCAAGGAAGGGAATTCATTATTTTTTCTACAAAAGAAAGCGAAAAGTAAAAGGGTTAAGTAACCCCAAGCCCTTCTGTCACTTAAATCTAGAATATGCTCTCGATTCAGCTTTGTGGAATTTGGATTGGAATGCAGTTTGGGGAGGCATAAGCAAAGAAAGAGGAACAGAAGGTAAATTCTGTTTTGCTCCTACACATTTATCCACAGCTCCCCATTTCTGGGTGTGGAAGAGAGGGTACGGTAGGGAAGCACAGGGGAGGCCAGGACATTGTGCCTCGCCAGGTGAGTTGTCTCAGCCAGACACCTGCTTGCAGCCTCTTCCATGGTCCAGCTGAGAGAAGAATCCCTCCCCGTTCCCTCATGTCCTCCGACTCACACCTGGAGTTCTTAGGGCTTCTGAATAACTGAAAGGGTGACCGCTTTGCATGTCATTGCCATGTCTTTGAGTCCGAATGCTCATCTATAAACACATGGAGGAGCTACTCACTTGAACATAACCGGAAATGAGTACCGCGACCGCGATTCCAGCATAGTAACTGGCAAATCTGATCATTTCACTTTCAATGTTCAGCAACCTTCAAAAGAAAGAAAAAATGTTAAGACTTGCAAGTAGGATTGAGCTCCCAAGAATTACATTTTTGCGTACAGAGGGGTTTAAAAATATGTATTATAAAATAAGACATTTTATCTATGCAGAATTATAATCAATCCAACCAGATCCCTGAGTAGACCTATGGACAGGCACAGAAAATAAATGTGTCCCATTCATTTTTATAGGCTGAGATGCGAGGGCCATGAAATACTTAATCAGCAGTTGTTGGAAACCAGGCACTCTACACGCCGGCCCAGTGCTTGGTAGGCTTCCATCCCTTTCTCCCACGCTCATCGCGCTGTGATAGAGCAATCCTCGCTAAGAAAGGCTGTCTGAAAACACACAGGCAGAGGGTGTGTGCTGTAAACCAGGAGGCTTACTGCCCCTTTCTAGGAATCGAAGCCAGCTTTTCAACTTCTGAGAGTGACACTGTGAAAAATGTGCCTGCTGTCTTCCCTTGGGAGAGAAAAGCATTTATTAGCTCTTTCTATTGACTGCGGCCCATGAAATTCACCACGACAGTTTCTGAAGTTGAAGCCAAAGACTGTTGTGAAGAATAGCAAGAAAGCTCGTTGGCGTTTTTCCTGGCAGAGCCTCCATCCTGCAGCACAGGGTTTGGGATTGGCAGGGCCAGGGAGGGCAAGAAAAAGTATTCTGAAATTGCTTTTGGGAATTCTATAATTAGAAAATTAACATACTGGTTGATGGTAATTCTGATCCTTAGGAACAATTTAAATGATAGAGAGGTTATTTCCTGGAAAGCAGCCTCTGAGCACGGATGCTCTCTCCCCTCTATGTCCTTTCTACTATCGAGGCTTCCTTTTGTGACTTGAGCTTGAATTATTTTCTCCCTCTGCTGAACTCAGATCAAGTATTGCGATATAACTCGTTTCATGCAGAACAAACTATTTTCCACAGCAGGTTTTTTTGCCACCTTGCTCCATTAGTCAAAATCTTTATTGAAGATATTTATATTGAATATAATTACGTTTGTCTAGATAGTGGATTGCTACTTGAGGGCAAGGGGTGGGCAATGCTGCTTGGTCTCACACTGCCCCAAACCTCGTATGGTATCTTATAAAAAGTAATAGTCAATAAATGTTTCTTCATTTTGCTTTGACTTTCAAAATACTAATTAGGAAGGGAAATGAATGCCACGGTCAATGCCTCTGACAATGTCAGAATCAGCTAAATTGTCTCGTGCTCACCATGTTCCCAGTCTTTCATGAGGACTAAGGGGAGCCTCAAGAATGAACTAGACCTAGAAAATCATTCATAAGAATTCACAGTCAGAGGCTCTCATAAAAACTAAGTATCTCTGTATAGGGAGTAGAATGTAATATTATGAGTAAATCCTTCTAATGTGTACACGAGTCAATGTTCTTAGTTTCTGTCTTGTTAAATAAAATGTGGGTGTCCTAAGCCAGAAAACTATGAGAATTTGTTAAAAATTTTTACTTAAAGGATAGTGATCACAAGAGGCCAAGAAGGGTAGCGGGGAGAGGGGTGGGAAAGGGTACAAATTTACAGTTAAACAGGAGGGATAAGTTCTAGTATTCCCTTGCACAGCAGGGTGACCAGCATTAACAAAAACATATTGTATATTTCAAAATAACTAGAAGAGAGGATTTTGAATGTTTGCACCACAATGAAATGATATGAGCTGATAGATATGCCATTTACTCTATTTTGATCATTACGCATTGAATATATGTATCAAAACATCCATTCTGCCAATCCATTCCATTCTACCAATCTCCATCTTCTTTGGTGTATTCAGTCCATTGAAACATAACAAAATTATTGCTATCTTAGTGCACAAATATGCCATTTTATTTTTGTCCTCTATTTGTTCTCTCTACTTTTCATTTCTTTGTTTTCTTTCACTTGCTTTTGTATAGTCTACTTGAAGTTCTTTAAAAAATTAAATTTTGATTTCTCTATAGAGTTTTTAAGGGTATCTCTTGATGTAGAGTTTTTAGTGGTTGCTCTTGAAAATATCTTATCGGGCTCGGCACCTGTGGCTCAACGGGCTAAGGCGCCAGCCACGTACACCTGACTGGTGGGTTCGCATCCAGCCCGGGCCCGCCAAACAATGACGGCTGCAACCAAAAAATGGCCGGGTGTTGTGGCGGGCGCCTGTAGTCCCAGCTACTTGGGAGGTGGAGGCAGGAGACTCGCTTGAGCCCAGGAATTGGAGGTTGCTGTGAGTTGTGATGCCAGGGCACTCTATCCAGGGTGA